>BQNB010054591.1:17500-38628 GCA_026074375.1 Tanacetum coccineum
CTCATGGAGAAAGAATCTTAATAAATGCAAAGAGGAAGCATCTTTTATCCAATAGCGAAGAGCCTGAACCAAGATTTCCAGATGGGCTGGGTAAGGTATTAGTATATCTAATACATAATTTAAATGTGAAAAATTGTCCTCTAAAAAAGAAAATATTGAATGAATTGATCGTAAATTATCGAATTTAACTACCCCTTTCTTTTCTAGGGAAGATATTAATCGCAGAGACAATGGAATTTCCAGAATGATTGAAGAAACCTCTGACATTACTTGCGAATAAAAAATATTGTTGTGCCCCAATTGTTTAGAATCATTAACAGAAAGAATAAAATGATTCTGTTGATACATTCGAATGATTAAACGTTTCACAATTAGTAAGCTGAATTTATTGTCATAACCTACATTTTCCAACAAAATAGATCTATTTAAACCATGATCATGAGCAAGTACATAAATATACTCCTGAAAGATAAGTGGATATAAGAAAGAGTGTTGTTGAGATCTATCTAGCCCTAAATAGCTTTTGAATTTCTCCATTTGAAATTCTATTTAAATGAAAGGTAGAGGATTTTTGGGGTTATAAATGATACATAGTGCGATACAGTCAAAACAAGGTATTATAGTACAAACCAAATAGATACCTCGGATCCAGATAAACTTATCAACGGATTCTCTATCCTCTCTTTTTCCATTTAAATTGAAGTATTTATGTTCGTTTTCATTATAGGATAACAAGATGATTAGAAATCCTTTACTTTTTTCAACCTAATCGCTCTTTTGATTTTGGAAATTTTTTATCAATATACTGTTTCTTATACACATACGTTTCCATTATGAAATGGAGAATGATAATATTTAGGATTCATTAAAAAATAAAGAATAAATTCCTGGGAGAAAGCCTTCCCGTATTGGGCACTAATATTTTTTTAACGTCTAATTAGATCGGGTAATCGTTCAAATTAAGAACGGAAGCTCGTTGCTTTTTCTTTCCCTAAAAAAAATGAAATGAATTGAAGCTTTGAGGCCCTATCCATTTATTAATTCGACCCAACTTGAAATTGACTTTGGTTTCCTACCTTTCAATAAATTAAAGAAGGTTTTGTACCGAGCCGGAAAGAATAAAATATTCTCAAAACTCTTAATTGATACGACATGCTATTTTTTCCAGTCATTCCCTTTAAGGATCAGTCGTGGTCTTCCAAACTTTACCGATGGTATGGACGAATCCCTCGCTTCATCTAAATGTGTAAAAGAGCCTAGCCGCACTTAAAAGCCGAGTACTCTACCGTTGAGTTAGCAACCCAAATAGAAAAAGGGGTACGTAGATACAATCAGAATAAAAAAAAATTCTTAAATCAAAGCATTAATTTAATCTACGAAATAAAAAATAGAAAAAAAAATTCTAATCTATTTGAAACATAAAAATGACTAAATTAGATGGAAAAAAAAATTCCCGATCAAAATAAAAAAAGACATGTAAAAATGGGGATCATCCCCTATTTCTATGTTATACACTTTTTCAATCAAAAATCCGGGTATCAAATCCAATGAACCCATCATTTGAATCAACAGGTAAAAAATCAAACCTATGGGACGGAAATAAATAGAACCGCTTATCACGATGAATTATATTTGTTCGATACAATGTTGTCAATATAAACATTAAGAAAGGAATACGATGAAAAAAAAAACAAGAACTGAAATGGAAAGAATAGTAAAAAAGGGACTTGTGTTGGATTGGCACTGCATATACATATCTACTAAAAATTTTAGTTTAGATGGAGAATAATAATAAACAAAGAAGAAGTAGAAAAAGTATTTATGCAATCAAGAGTGTATTGAATTCATATAGAATAAAGAACTTCGATTCCTTGTTTCTTACTTGATATTAGAGGTCGAATGAAAACCATCCAATTGCAGGTCAGGTAATGCCAAAATATTTCTATTTTGTGAGGATGAATCAAATAAGGGTTTCCTTAGAAAAGGATTCTATCAAAAAAGATTCTATAAAAACAATGATAACTAGATACGAATATAAGAAGAAAAGAATAGAAGAAGAAAAAAAGGAAATAAAAAAACATAGTATAGAAAAGATATCCAAAATGATATAGAAATCATTATCCTACCCTTATTTTTTTATTTCTTTAATTTAATTTCATTTCATTTGATTAGGGCAAAACCTGTGCCTTTTTTAAAATATCCTGAACAGCTCCTATAGGCTAAGCACCTTTTTCAAGGAAATAGAGAATAGCGGGAACGTTTAAATAAGTTTGATTCTTGATCGGATCATAAAAACCCACTTTTTGAAGATCTCTTCCTTCTCTTCGGGATCGAACATCAATTGCAACGATTCGATAGACGGCTCATCGGGATAGATGTAGATGAAAAAGAACCCCCCCCCTAGAACCGTATAGGAAGTTTTCTCCTCGTACGGCTCGAGAAAAAATGATGTTTTGTCTATGGATAAAATTAGAATAAATAGAAAATCTGTAAAATGAATTAGTCTATAATATCATTTCAAATTTCAATTTAACTCATAGTAAGTTTTATTTAGCTTCCTTCCTGAAAAAAAAAATCATTTGTACTCATAACTCAAGTTGAATATATAATAATAATAAAATAATTCTCAAATATATTAAAGATTTTTCTTTAAGATATTTTTTTATTTTTTTTATTGAGTGGTCTTTAACCCACCGTTTTTGTCTCGTTTAAAATTGATTTGGATTCTTTCCGTGAGACAATTGAAGTGGTGTTTCCTTGTTCTGGGATCCTTTATTTTTGTTTTAAATCATTGGGTTTAGACATTACTTCGGTGCTTCTTAATCCTTTCAAAATGGTAGCAACATACCCCTTTTGGGATTTCTTTCTATCAAAGAATCATACCGAGGTTGATTCACGCGCGATACACTGTCGATCGAAAAAGTTTTAGCCGTTCCAACAATTTTGAAAATTTGTTCGAATGGAATCCTTTCGATTTCTATATCGAAGATATACTTACGAAGTTGTTCCAATTTATTAATTGGCATTAACCCTAGATCGTTGCCCCTGAGAAATTAATAAATACTTTCTACTCGAGCTCCATCATGAACTATTTACATTAGAACCCAATAAAAAAAGAAGGGTTCTAGTAGAATAGAACAAACGACGTCGAGCCAAGAGCACCTTCATTCCTATATAAAATGGTGGATGTAACAATAAGAATCCACACCGGATCGTGTCCTTCAAGTCGCACGTTGCTTTCTACCACATCGTTTTAAACGAAGTTTTACCATAACATTCCTCTAATTTGGAACCAGTATGGAATTGATTATTATGAAATCATGAATAGTCATTGGTTCAGTCGGTACAGAGACATAGTTATTTATATTTAAATATTTAATAACATAGATAATAAAGATTTTTCTGAAGAAATTTTAGCAAAATGACGTCTTTTTTTGTCGGTAATAGATAGATTTTTCTATAAAATATCTATCTCAAAAAAATCTAACAGAATTTTAACAAATCCAAATATAGAAATACATAAACTACAGAAATGGCACCAATTAAAATAAATAAATTCTATTGATCTGTCTCTTCAAGTGACTCAATAAGATAGACTGACATTTTCCAATTCCTAATCCTAGATGAATCATTACAATAATCTTGTTAGTAGAAAAGTTTTTACTTCTAATCATTATTGAGTCAAGTTTTTTTCCTTTTTATTATCATAAAAATGCAAGATTCTGTGTGTGTGTGTGTGTTTTTTTTTTTTTTTCAAATTGAATGGTCAATGATGAAAGGCATATAAGCTAAATCTGGATAGGAACAATAAAAAGAAATATCATAGTTAAATACTTTTTATTGAATATTTTAGGGATCCAATTTCTTTCACAAAAATGATAACTATTGTCACTGAAATAGGATACCATCATACCTATATTAGTCGTAATATTTCCATTTATTCATCAAAAGAAACGTCCCTTTTGAAGCAAGAATTGATTTTCCTTGATATCTAACATAATGCATGAAAGGATCTTTGAACAACCATAAATTTGCTTGAAAAGACCTGACAAAGACTTCTGCAAGATGCTCTATTTTTCCATAGAAATTGATTCGTTCAATAAGGGCTCCAGAAGATGTTGATCGTAAGTGAGAAGACTGGTTACGGAGAAAGAGGAAGCCAGATTCATATTCACCTACATGAAAAGTATATAGGAAGAAGAATAATCTGTTTTTTCTTTTTGAAAAAGAAGAACTAACTTTCTTTGAATTTGAAGTAATAAGACTATCCCAATTATGACACTCATGGAGAAAGAATCTTAATAAATGCAAAGAGGAAGCATCTTTTATCCAATAGCGAAGAGCCTGAACCAAGATTTCCAGATGGGCTGGGTAAGGTATTAGTATATCTAATACATAATTTAAATGTGAAAAATTGTCCTCTAAAAAAGAAAATATTGAATGAATTGATCGTAAATTATCGAATTTAACTACCCCTTTCTTTTCTAGGGAAGATATTAATCGCAGAGACAATGGAATTTCCAGAATGATTGAAGAAACCTCTGACATTACTTGCGAATAAAAAATATTGTTGTGCCCCAATTGTTTAGAATCATTAACAGAAAGAATAAAATGATTCTGTTGATACATTCGAATGATTAAACGTTTCACAATTAGTAAGCTGAATTTATTGTCATAACCTACATTTTCCAACAAAATAGATCTATTTAAACCATGATCATGAGCAAGTACATAAATATACTCCTGAAAGATAAGTGGATATAAGAAAGAGTGTTGTTGAGATCTATCTAGCCCTAAATAGCTTTTGAATTTCTCCATTTGAAATTCTATTTAAATGAAAGGTAGAGGATTTTTGGGGTTATAAATGATACATAGTGCGATACAGTCAAAACAAGGTATTATAGTACAAACCAAATAGATACCTCGGATCCAGATAAACTTATCAACGGATTCTCTATCCTCTCTTTTTCCATTTAAATTGAAGTATTTATGTTCGTTTTCATTATAGGATAACAAGATGATTAGAAATCCTTTACTTTTTTCAACCTAATCGCTCTTTTGATTTTGGAAATTTTTTATCAATATACTGTTTCTTATACACATACGTTTCCATTATGAAATGGAGAATGATAATATTTAGGATTCATTAAAAAATAAAGAATAAATTCCTGGGAGAAAGCCTTCCCGTATTGGGCACTAATATTTTTTTAACGTCTAATTAGATCGGGTAATCGTTCAAATTAAGAACGGAAGCTCGTTGCTTTTTCTTTCCCTAAAAAAAATGAAATGAATTGAAGCTTTGAGGCCCTATCCATTTATTAATTCGACCCAACTTGAAATTGACTTTGGTTTCCTACCTTTCAATAAATTAAAGAAGGCTTTGTACCGAGCCGGAAAGAATAAAATATTCTCAAAACTCTTAATTGATACGACATGCTATTTTTTCCATTCATTCCCTTTCAGGATCAGTCGTGGTCTTCCAAACTTTACCGATGGTATGGACGAATCCCTCGCTTCATCTAAATGTGTAAAAGATCCTAGCCGCACTTAAAAGCCGAGTACTCTACCGTTGAGTTAGCAACCCAAATAGAAAAAGGGGTATGTAGATACAATCAGAATAAAAAAAAATTCTTAAATCAAAGCATTAATTTAATCTACGAAATCAAAAATAGAAAAAAAAATTCTAATCTATTTGGAACATAAAAATGACTAAATTAGATGAAAAAAAAAATTCCCGATCAAAATAAAAAAAGACATGTAAAAAATGTGGACCATCCCCTATTTCTATGTTATACACTTTTTCAATCAAAAATCCGGGTATCAAATCCAACGAACCCATCATTTGAATCAACAGGTAAAAAATCAAACCTATGGGACGGAAATAAATAGAACTGCTTATCACGATGAATTATATTTGTTCGATACAATGTTGTCAATATAAACATTAAGAAAGGAATACGATGAAAAAAAAAACAAGAACTGAAATGGAAAGAATAGTAAAAAAGGGACTTGTGTTGGATTGGCACTGCATATACATATCTACTAAAAATTTTAGTTTAGATGGAGAATAATAATAAACAAAGAATAAACAAAGAAGAAGTAGAAAAAGTATTTATGCAATCAAGAGTGTATTGAATCCATATAGAATAAAGAACTTCGATTCCTTGTTTCTTACTTGATATTAGAGGTCGAATGAAAACCATCCAATTGCAGGTCAGGTAATGCCAAAATATTTCTATTTTGTGAGGATGAATCAAATAAGGGTTTCCTTAGAAAAGGATTCTATCAAAAAAGATTCTATAAAAACAATGATAACTAGATACGAATATAAGAAGAAAAGAATAGAAGAAGAAAAAAAGGAAATAAAAAAACATAGTATAGAAAAGATATCCAAAATGATATAGAAATCATTATCCTACCCTTATTTTTTATTTCCTTAATTTCATTTCATTTCATTTCATTTGATTAGGGCAAAACCTCTGCCTTTTTTAAAATATCCTGAACAGTTCCTGTAGGCTGAGCACCTTTTTCAAGGAAATAGAGAATAGCGGGAACGTTTAAATAAGTTTGATTCTTGATCGGATCATAAAAACCCACTTTCTGAAGATCTCTTCCTTCTCTTCGGGATCGAACATCAATTGCAACGATTCGATAGACGGCTCATCGGGATAGATGTAGATGAAAAAGAACCCCCCCCCTAGAACCGTATAGGAAGTTTTCTCCTCGTACGGCTCGAGAAAAAATGATGTTTTGTCTATGGATAAAATTAGAATAAATAGAAAATCTGTAAAATGAATTAGTCTATAATATCATTTCAAATTTCAATTTAACTCATAGTAAGTTTTATTTAGCTTCCTTCCTGAAAAAAAAAATCATTTGTACTCATAACTCAAGTTGAATATATAATAATAATAAAATAATTCTCAAATATATTAAAGATTTTTCTTTAAGATATTTTTTTATTTTTTTTATTGAGTGGTCTTTAACCCACCGTTTTTGTCTCGTTTAAAATTGATTTGGATTCTTTCCGTGAGACAATTGAAGTGGTGTTTCCTTGTTCTGGGATCCTTTATTTTTGTTTTAAATCATTGGGTTTAGACATTACTTCGGTGCTTCTTAATCCTTTCAAAATGGTAGCAACATACCCCTTTTGGGATTTCTTTCTATCAAAGAATCATACCGAGGTTGATTCACGCGCGATACACTGTCGATCGAAAAAGTTTTAGCCGTTCCAACAATTTTGAAAATTTGTTCGAATGGAATCCTTTCGATTTCTATATCGAAGATATACTTACGAAGTTGTTCCAATTTATTAATTGGCATTAACCCTAGATCGTTGCCCCTGAGAAATTAATAAATACTTTCTACTCGAGCTCCATCATGAACTATTTACATTAGAACCCAATAAAAAAAGAAGGGTTCTAGTAGAATAGAACAAACGACGTCGAGCCAAGAGCACCTTCATTCCTATATAAAATGGTGGATGTAACAATAAGAATCCACACCGGATCGTGTCCTTCAAGTCGCACGTTGCTTTCTACCACATCGTTTTAAACGAAGTTTTACCATAACATTCCTCTAATTTGGAACCAGTATGGAATTGATTCAATTATGGAATCATGAATAGTCATTGGTTCAGTCGGTACAGAGACATAGTTATTTATATTTAAATATTTAATAACATAGATAATAAAGATTTTTCTGAAGAAATTTTAGCAAAATGACGTCTTTTTTTGTCTGAATAGAAGATTTTTCTATAAATATCTATCTCAAAAAAAAATCTAACAGAAATATTAACAAATCAAAATATAGAAATAACATAACTAACAGAAATTGCACAAATAAAATAAATAAATTCTATTTGACTCTGTCTCTTCAAGTGACTCAATAAGATAGACTGACCATTTCCAACTTCCCAACCTAGAAGGAATCATTACAAATCTTGATAGTTGAAAAAGTTTTCTACTTCTACATCATTATTTGAGTCAAGTTTTACTCCTTTTTATTATCATAAAAAAGCAAGATCTCTGTGTGTGTGTGTGTGTTTTTTTTTTTTTTTCAAATTGAATTGTCAATGATGCAAAGCAAATAAGCTAAATGGATCGAACAATAAAAAGAAATATCATTGTTAAATATTTTAATTTTGATATTTTAGGGATCCAATTTCATTTTCACAAAAATGGAAACACTATTGTCACTGAAATAGGATAACCATACATACCTATAGTCTAAGCACTTCCTCTTTTATATGTATTTTCATATTTTTTTAACCTGAGGTTAAGTAATCTTTCTCCAACTGTGATCTATGCCCCATTTTCTATGGGTTACAAAAGGGTTCAGTTGCTTTTGCGTGTCATTTGAACTCGATTTAGTTTGGTTTGTGAAAAACTCAGATATGATTCCGCAAAGAATAAAAAAAGTCTATCCAAACCTTGAAACAGAACCTTGTTGAACAAAAAAGAAGTATTGGAATACAATGGATATGCTCTGGGACGGAAGGATTCGAACCTCCGAATAGCGGGACCAAAACCCGTTGCCTTACCGCTTGGCTACGCCCCATTTCTATTTTTATTGGATACTTATACTATTAAAGAATAATATTGGTATTAAGTGTTCGTCAATTCCAGTCCAACTATATAGAGAAAATCTTTATTCTTTATAGAATCTATTATAGATTCGTGCTAGGATTTTGGCATGTGTATATCTAGAATTAATTCAACGGAATTTATTGATCATTACATATAATTCAATTAAGATATTGTATGAAAGTATGATTTCTTCTATTCTCCTTTGAGAATCGGAGGATTTTTGATTGAGCGGAAAAAGAAGGATTTTTTGTCTACCTTACTTTACTTCATTTTTCCTTATATCAATAACTCAATCAAAATGCAATTATCTCGACGAAAAAAATGTCTGTTATGCTTAATATCTTTAGTTTGATCTGTCTTAATTCTGCCCTTTATCCGAGTAGTCTTTTCTTGGCCAAATTGCCCGAAGCCTATGCTTTTTTGAATCCAATCGTCGATTTTATGCCAGTCATACCCCTGTTCTTTTTTCTTTTAGCCTTTGTTTGGCAAGCTGCTGTAAGTTTTCGATAAGATCTTTAATACTATCCTAGAAAATTCATATTTATTCGAGAAAAATTATAACAATTGATAAGATCAAATAAGTCTGACAGTATGAACCTTCGATTCAAACATTGAAATTCTCGGATAGCCGCGAGACGCCCTATTTCCTGATTTGAATCCTTTTTACGGCGAAATACCTTATTAGCTTCGGGTCCCTTACAATATCTAATTTGGGTATGAAAGTGATTTGTGGTAATCAAAGACTCTTATTACAAATTTCAACTTCATTTGAATTTCTGAACATTCTTTTCTATTTCTAGAATTCTTTTCTTGGTGTCAAAATAGGATATGTGATATAAAAATGGAGGATCTATTGTCTTTTCTCGTTTTTCTTTTTCAAAAAATGATCTTGGAGGTTGTGTAATGCTTACTCTCAAACTTTTCGTTTATACAGTAGTAATATTCTTTGTTTCTCTCTTCATCTTTGGATTCCTATCCAATGATCCAGGACGTAATCCTGGACGTGAAGAATAATTTTTTTGTTTTTATTACTTGATTTTATCATTTTCTTTAGATTTTATTTTAGCTATTCCACACATTTAACAAGGAAAAAATAAAAAGGGGTTTGCAAAATTTGAAAGAAAAAATGGAAACTCATCAACGGAAACGGAAAGAGAGGGATTCGAACCCTCGGTACGAATAACTCGTACAACGGATTAGCAATCCGCCGCTTTCGTCCACTCAGCCATCTCTCCCAATTGAAAAAGATACTTACTATGTTACATTACACATCAAGTAAGGATTAAAGAAAGTATTTCTTTCACATTCTTTATCGTTATTATATAATTAGCAATTCCATTTAGATGCTCGAAAGATCAAAATAGAAAGAGAAATAAAGAAGACCTTCTTTCTTTTATTTTGTTCGAAGTGCCTTTTGGGCCTGGCCCGGTCAATACCCAGCCAGGCCTTTTTTTGTTCCAACGAATTCCCTTTATTTATAGGCAACATACTATACCAATTTGGTATCTGTATAAGAATATCTGTTCTGGGGTTTACATATACCTATCATTTTTGTTATAATGGAAATTGAGAAGGATTTTGGATTAAAAAAATCAATTAAGTATGTATCAAAAAAATTTTTATTATTCTTATGTCATTAGGCAAACCAAAATTGATATTCAAATCCAAGAATAATTCACGAATTCTCAGTCAATAAATAGTTAATGGTTCCCATAAATTTAGGCTTTTTGAGTGAAAATATAAATTTCAATATAAAAGTGAGTGGAAGTTTGTGTGTTTTGAGATACTATACAATCAATCGAAGGGGCAGATCAAATGCAATAAAAAGGGGAAAAACTGTTTCTTTTCTAATTTTTATAAATTTAGAAAAAAGGATTAGGATTAAAAAGGGATGCAAGTACAATAAACTCAAGTTTACTAATCCAACTCAAAAAGGGAAATTTTGATCCTATTGTGTATGTGTATCGTTTTGGCGGCATGGCCGAGTGGTAAGGCGGGGGACTGCAAATCCTTTTTCCCCAGTTCAAATCCGGGTGCCGCCTCATCAACAAACGAATCGAAATTTCTTATTCTATTCCGCTATTTTTTGATGTTCTGGGGATTTTGTAAAAGATTGGAAATCTTTGAATCTCAAATTCAAAGAAAGATTATAATGGTCGAAGCAAGACTTCCAGATTCTCTTCTACTGCTAATGTAATGTCTATTGATTGGGTCTTTAATTACATTGGATAACCGGCCGATAATTCCACTACTAGTTGGGAAAGTACTTTCTATACTGTAATCTACGTATATAGACTCGCCAGAATCTCTGAGTGTTCAGGCATTCAATCACTATTAGATTGAGATTGGATAGATAATTTACCTTTTATAGTTTATAGAAAAAAAAGAAAAAAACAAATTTGACCCCTCGTCAAGAGTATAATATACTATCTCCCAACTCCTTCAGAGAGACAATCGGGAAAGGGTACGGATTATAAATCATATAGGAATTTTTAAAATCTATTTATTTTATTGGTCCATTAATAGTGTTCGCCCAGAATCCCTTTTTGACTCTGGACCATTCATTCTACTATTATTAGTGAGCAATAATGGAATAATTCTATCATAGAGATAAGGGACATAATTCACATGGATATAGTAAGTCTCGCTTGGGCTGCTTTAATGGTAGTCTTTACTTTTTCCCTTTCACTCGTAGTATGGGGAAGAAGTGGACTTTAGAAGCACTCCTAATTTAGTTGAGAAATGAAAAGGTATCAATTGTTTTATAGATCGTTCTGCAACGCATTCTTTATTTAAATTGAAAAAATTTTCAAATAAAAATATCTTCATTTCGAAATTCCATTAGATTCTAGTGGAGAAATTTATTCTATAACAGTAAAACAATTATTTCAGATTCATTGCAATATAAATATATATAAATAAATGTATGAAAGAAAAGATTGGGTCCTACGTCAATTCCAGATATGGATTAATAACTACATAGATTGAATTGAAGATAAAAGTTAATATAGTATACCCTTTTTATTAGAAAGTCAAGTACAACTTTATACACTACTATAACACTAATAGAGAGTATGGTAAGTAAGAAAGAAATTTATTACTTACCATACTCTCGGATCTCATAGAATATCGCCGATTATAGCCCCTTGATTTCAGCAAAAATAGAATACTTTTCTTTTGATTTCTTCAAAGAATTCAGAAGTCGAGTTTCATTTAAAGTAATTAATTAATTATTTTGACTTACTGTTTTTACGTAAATTATAAGTAGAAAAGCAGTAGGAACTAAAATGAACAGTGCAGTAGCAATAAATGCAAGAATATTTACTTCCATAATCTCATCGGTTTTTTTTTATTTCACAATACAATAACTCGGGATTTAATCCCATAGAGATGATAAATCTTTCACCTGTCAATTCAATGAATGCATTACCTATCGATGATATTGAATCGGATCAATATCATGAATAACAATATCTGAGCTATTAAATTAATTCGTCGTGGAGAATTAATAGTATATAACATATGAAGATCTTTTATCCATACCGAATCCAAGATAGGATTCCCAGACCAATCAAAAATGCCTTTAATTTATCCTTCTTTTCTGTTCTTTCTTTTGTATAACCCACCTTAGGTCTTCCTTGTAGAACCATCCAATGAAGTATAATCTAACCCGTCTGTTTCCATTAACTACAAAACCCCACCAACAAACAATACAAGCGAAGTGGAAAAAGACAGGAATTAGGTTCTAAATTTTAGTGATCCTCTTTTCTTTGGAAGACAAAACAAAGAAGTATGAGAAAGACGAGTCGCGGCAGAAAAGATGAAATATTCTGTCAACTTCACTATTTTAGTTATTTTCATTTTAGTTTAGGGTGTGTCGAGAGAATCCTGAAAAAAAAAAAAGAGGGAAACCCCTTCGGAATTCAATTATTCTCGCTGTCCCTTCATTTCACAGAAAATGGAGAGGCGAATTGATGTACTTATTGGATCCGTCGGGACTGACGGGGCTCGAACCCGTAACATCCGCCTTGACAGGGCGGTGCTCTAGCCTATTGAACTACAATCCCAGGGAAATAAGAAGAGATCTAGCAGAAAATTTAGATTCTTTTTTTTTATTCTCTTGTCTTGTATCAGGTATTTCTTAAGAACAAGAGTGTTATACCATCTGATAGTAGATTGGCGAATTGTTGGGCCGAGCTGGATTTGAACCAGCGTAGACATATTGCCAACGAATTTACAGTCCGTCCCCATTAACCACTCGGGCATCGACCCAACGCCTAATTCATTTTAGACGTTCCATAATCAACTTCCTTTCGTCTCCCAAGTAGACTTGACAAATACATATCACTTGAAAAAAAACATTTGATATAAAATAGAAAGTCTCTTCTGAGTAGACTAATAGAAGGACTTGACAAATACGGATCACTTGATAGGAAATCCCACTCCTATAGTCTTTAGTCTTGGTATACCCCCAGAGGGACTTGAACCCTCGTTTTCTCCGTGAAAGAGAGAGGTCGTAACCACTGGACCATAGGGGCCTATGCCACCTTCATTCATAAATCAACTAGAAATAGGTAATAAGACAAATACCATAGATAACTAAGGCCACCTTAACTTAATATAACTCAGGCCTAGAGCTTAGGATTTAGGTGATGCATAGGATATAAATAAAACGGAAAAACTCGTTAACTATTCTGAGGATTAATGGTAATCAAACTTTACCATTAAACTATACAATCTTGAAACTGGATTTCATTGGTCTTTCTCGTCTTTATCTTTCTGATTCCCAAAGGGTTATGCGTTGGATCCAAGATCCTTCACTCCGCAGTAGATTCAAGGTGGTTTACCAAACTATGATTTGTTCGGTCAAATTATATTGAGCCCTAAGTCATACTGTCAATTAACGACACGACAGGACAAGAGGGCAATAAAAGAAGAGAGAAGACGGAGATCTAGATTAGCTATACCCGCGTTAATAATAATATAAGTTAATAAATACAACATTCATACAGTTTTCTGGTATTCGATATTGAAGTAGATTAGAATATCTATGCCGTTATTATTATACATTATACATTATAATATAAGAAAAGAAACTTAATATTAATAAGTTTTGATATTAAAAATCCCAAAGCATTATAAGCTTAAGTGGGAGAATTGGGTTTCTAGGACTGTTTTATCAATTCTGTTTCGGTTGCATCTTTTAAAAATGACAATTAAAGTTCAGTATAAATTTTTATTCTACCTATCTCATAGATTCCAGTCAAAGATTCATAGAATCCAAATTCCATCATTGCTAGGTTTTATTTTGATGGATAATGCGCCAGCAAAAATGGTATTTTTTTTTTTTTTTAGAGAATTCGATATGGATGAATATAAATAACTTACAATTTCAAAATAATCCGGGATAGACGCAATGTCCACAATACCTGGATTTAATCAGATACAATTTGAAGGATTTTGTAGGTTCATTGATCAGGGTTTGACAGAAGAACTTTCTAAGTTTCCTAAAATTGAAGATACAAATCAAGAAATTGACTTTGAATTATTTTTGGAAAGATATCAATTGGTAGAACCCCTGATAAAGGAAAGAGATGCTGTGTATGAATCACTCACATATTCTTCTGAATTATATGTATCCGCGAGACTCATTTGGAAAAACGATAGGCGTAGGTATATCCAAGAACAAACAATTTTGATAGGAAAGATACCTCTAATGACTTCTCTGGGAGCGTTTATAGTAAATGGAATTTATAGAATTGTAATCAATCAAATATTGCAAAGTCCCGGTATTTATTACCAGTCAGAATTGAATGATAACGGAATTTCAGTCTATACCGGCACTATAATATCAGATTGGGGAGGAAGATTAGAATTAGAGATTGATAGAAAAGCAAGGATATGGGTTCGTGTGAGTAGGCAACAAAAACTATCTATTCTAGTTCTATTATCAGCTATGGGGTTGAATATACGAGAAATTCTAGAAAATGTTTGCTATCCTGAACTATTTTTGTCTTTTCTGAATGATAAAAAAAAAATAGGGTCAAAAGAAAATGCTATTTTGGAGTTTTATCAACAATTTGCTTGTGTAGAGGGAGATCCGGTATTTTCTGAATCCTTATCTAAGGATTTACAAAAAAAATTCTTTCAACAAAGATGTGAATTGGGAGGGATTGGTCGACGAAATATGAATCGGAGACTGAACCTTGATATACCCCAGAACAATACATTTTTGTTACCGCGAGATATATTGGCAGCCGCGGATCGTTTGATTCGAATAAAATTTGGAATGGGTACACTTGACGATATGAATCATTTGCAAAACAAGCGTATTCGTTCTGTAGCAGATCTTTTACAAGAGCAATTTGGATTGGCCTTAGTTCGTTTAGAAAATATGGCTCGAGGAAATATATATGCAGCACTTAAGCATAACTGGACACCAACTCCTCAGAACTTGGTAAATTCCACTCCATTAACAGATACTTATAAAGTTTTTTTCCGTTTACACCCATTATCTCAAGTTTTGGATCGAACTAATCCATTGACACAAATAGTTCATGGGAGAAAATTGAGTTATTTGGGCCCGGGGGGATTGACTGCACGAACTGCTACTTTTCCAATACGAGATATTCATCCTAGTCACTATGGGCGTATTTGCCCAATTGACACGTCTGAAGGAATAAATGTTGGACTTATTGGATCCTTAGCAATTCATGCGAAGATTGGTCGTTGGGGGTCTCTAGAAAGTCCGTTTTATAAAATTTCCGAGAGATCAAAAGGGACACGGATGCTTTATTTATCACCGGGTAAAGATGAATATTATATGGTAGCGGCAGGAAATTCTTTGGCCTTGAATCAGGGTATTCAGGAAGAACAGGTTGTTCCAGCTCGATATCGTCAAGAATTCCTGACTATTGCATGGGAACAGGTTCATCTTCGAAGTATTTTTTCCTTCCAATATTTTTCTATTGGGGCTTCCCTCATTCCTTTTATCGAGCATAATGATGCGAATCGGGCTTTAATGAGTTCTAACATGCAACGCCAAGCAGTCCCTCTTTCTCAGTCGGAGAAGTGCATTGTTGGAACTGGATTGGAAGGCCAGGCAGCTCTAGATTCAAGGGCTCTTGCTATAGCCGAACACGAGGGAAAGATTATTTATACCGATACTGACAAGATACTTTTATCAGGTAATGGAGATACTCTTAGTATTCCTTTTATTATGTATTAACGTTCCAACAAAAATACATGTATGCATCAAAAACCCCAGGTTTGGCAGGGTAAATGCATTAAAAAGGGACAAATTTTAGCGTATGGTGCTGCTATAATTGACGGCAAACTCGCTTTGGGGAAAACGTATTAGTAGCTTATATGTCATGGGAAGGTTACAATTTTGAAGATGCAGTACTCATTAGCGAGCGCTTAGTATACGAAGATATTTATACTTCTTTTCACATACGTAAATATGAAATTCAGATTAACCAAGGCTCCGAAAGGGTCACTAATGAAATACCACATTTAAAAGTCCATTTGCTTCGAAATTTAGACAAAAATGGAATTGTAATGTTGGGATCTTGGGTGGAAACAGGTGATATTTTAGTAGGTAAATTAACGCCCCAAATGGTGAAAGAATCATCGTATGCTCCGGAAGATAGATTGTTACGAACCATACTTGGCATGCGGGTATATACTTCAAAAGAAACTTGTCTGAAACTACCTATAGGCGGTAGGGGTCGGGTTATTGATGTGAGATGGGTCCAGAAATAATTCTTTTAAGAATCAAAATTAACATACAAGCGAAGGAAAATACATGACAAGGTTGACATTTATGTTTCATAGATAAGCAAGCTTAAATGTAATGAGAGATAAGCATACAATCAATATATACAAGCAATGCAAACTAGAACGACTAATCATATAACATATCATACAAAAAATTCTTTTCGCCTTGGGATGAGTATGACGATGTATACCAAGCTTGATTAATGGCCAAATTACTTTATTTTCAAAGAAGGATGTATCAAAGTTCAAAGGATACCAACCAAAATTGCTCAACTCAAAGGTTTTAGTTTCTATGTTAATACAAAACTTGAAATTTTGGACACTTTGTGGTATTTTGCAAATTCGACTTACTTGAACTTATAATCAGTACCTCTAACCTACTTTATTAGAAACTAGACTCAATTATCTTTGAAACGACAGGTGGCATGACTTGTACGGATTTACAGTTAAGTTTTTATGACCTTTTGAAGTTGATCAAATTTTTATAAAGCGTACTATAGAACCGGCTGGCCGGTTCTATTCCTTGAATGGAACCGGCTTGTTATCGAACAGAACCGCCGGTCTGAACGAATTTTCCAAAAATGCTTATTTTGACTCGACGAAAAGAGTCAACACTTGGTAGGCTTTAAGGTAAACTTATATAACAGATTTTAGACCTTATTCAAGCTTGTATAACAACGATATTCAACAATTAAGACTTCTAAGAATAAAACAACGACTAACTTTTCATATTAAGTCCCGATTTTTTGGATAGTTTGATACACAGATCGTACTCGGTTTTGAAAACCATTTGTTTTGAAAACTAGAGCCACATAGCTCTGATACCAATTGTGGAAAACGTAGAGGGGGGGTGAATACGTTTCCGATTAAAATCTAAAAACTTTTTGTATCAAATGCCCGAACAATCGTGACTTAATAGGAAAAGTACTAATAATAGTCCATGACTATATCGAGTAAACAAGCATAAACATCAAGCAATAACATAAGCATAATTATAAAGTAAAGAAATAACGATATGTAAAGAGAAAGAAAACCGAACACGATGATTTATAGTGGTTCGGTCATGGAGCTCCTCTCCACCCTACTCCACTCCCCGAGTACCCAACTCGAGAGTTACTTCACTAGATCAACATGCTCCCTTTTCGGCGGAGAAAACCTTACACAATGTCGCTTACACTTTATCCGGTACTAAGCTAAATACTGAGTCCTAATCACCAGGAGAACCAACCCATCGTCGCTTACAATTTATCCAGTATAAAGCTAAATACTGGGTTCTTACACAAAGGGTAGAACCAACCCAAAACCCCGTTATGTTTTATGGCCCAACATAACAAAACTTGTGTTTTATGGCACAAACACATAAAACATCTAGTCTAAATCAAATGGTACAAAAGATGATACAAATGAGTATACAATGATGATCCACGACAAATGTGTCTAATGGATATGAATGCCTAATCTAAATTAACTTCCATTGATGAGAAGCCTTTAAATAGATATAGATGATGAGATCTCCAATCTTGTAGATCTTAATATGGGTATGTTTGATGGTGGATGGAAATGGCAAGATCTTCAAGGCTTTATTTGGTTGGATCATCATAAGAGTATGCTTACAACAAGATGAATGTTAAAAGCATTATGATCACATGAGAATGAGGGTGTTTAATGACAATTGCTACTGATCTAAATGAGTGAAAAATGCAAAGAAAATGTGTGTGAAAGGTGTGTGAAAACATGAGAAATGGCTTGGTATTTATAGCCAAAAAGTTTACTATATGCCGGTTCTGCCGGTGCTGTTGAAAGAGGGCACCGGCTTGCAAAATTAAGGGCACCGGAATATAGTAACTAAATCCGGATTTTGATTTGCTAAATCTTGAGATATCTTGTGTAATCTTATGAGATTTTCCTTAGATTTGCTGCATTTGATTATATACTAAATGAAGTAATTAAATTAATAAGTGTAAGATGATTTTGTGTAAAGTTAGGGTTTAAAAAGATTTGTACACTTTTTCAAGTTGCATGTGCTTTTCTACAAAGTTGGGAGATAGTAAAGAAATCATGTTTTGAGATAATAAGAGGTTTGAGAAAAATGGTTTGTTATGTTTTGTCATTAATAAAACCTTAGCCTAAGTTGATTGTAAAATGTTTTGTTTAAAACCGGTTTATTTGTATAAAAATACTTGTGAATGCAAAATGTGAAAAGAGGTTTGATCATAATGCAACATAACAAACATGTACAAACCTGTATTGCAACATACGAGGAGATGAAACATGGAGAGATGTTGATGTATGTTGAGACAAAATACGATTACGAGTAACTTATATATTTTACGTTATGTATTACAAGTTACGTGTTTGTCATCAACAAAACAAACGAGACTGTGTAGATTAAATATCGTAATATTTGCACTAACACTTTTGATTCCCCTATAGACCTAGTTCAGACGTCTAGCTCTTATACTTTCTCATAATCTATCCAGATCTAGTCTCACACAACATGATAGTCTTTCCTACTATCTCCTCAACTTAATAGTTCGTCCTAACCTTCGGGTCACATATTGGTCGGGTGTCCGAATATGATCTAGTCCTCAACGTGTCAACAAACTTCTAGAACATTTGACGGCATCTAGTCCTTTGGTGGTTCTATTCAGTGGGTCTAGTCCTCCAAGAGGCATGTGTCCTACACATCATGACCTATACATGGTTCTTTTCAACATCTTCCAAGATTCGTTTACTAAAGTCTACTTAAACTCTTCCAAGTAGATTTTACTTATTTTGAGTTCCTTGGGTTCTAATTCACTAAGGATTTAGGATGTTCTCTAGGGTTACTCTACAATCAACTCGGGTTCCAAATTAGTCTACTACCATTACGACCTAGGCTCCTCACGACTTTACAAGGTTTTTACCTAACTCTGCGTTCTTCCAACACAATTGTTTGACATGTCACATGAATATTTTTC
Source organism: Tanacetum coccineum (assembly GCA_026074375.1). Taxonomy (NCBI): domain Eukaryota; kingdom Viridiplantae; phylum Streptophyta; class Magnoliopsida; order Asterales; family Asteraceae; genus Tanacetum; species Tanacetum coccineum. The sequence goes on from BQNB010054591.1 coordinate 36,828, forward strand.
AAGCTCAACATAGGTATAGAAAATAATATCCGAGGTGAGTGACGAACTATGTCACTAACCAGTCTAGACAATGACATACTCAGGTACCAAATGTATCAACTCATGTAATAAAACAGACGACCATCCATTAATTTATAAATTTCATACATAATCATCTTACTACTATGATATCCATGATTTCGATAAGAATCCACTACCGACTGATACTAATCAGTTCATAACTACTACCACTTAGGCTACTCAGTTCAAATCTAACACTAACTGAAGCTACACAGTTTAGTGGCGTATAAAAATCCTAACCAATCTCATACCATCTACTGCCTTCTACGGCTCCTCTCCTACTCTAAAGCAGTAACACGACCTCTTATCTCCTGAAGCTCAAGCTGCATAGCGTCCTGCTGTACTAACATATCATGAATCAGTCTATGGTCATCATACCTAGCCCGTGACATATCTGCCAATCGAGTGTTAACATGCCCTGCCCATGCGTCCAATGACAACACTGGCCTCCATAAAGCTCCAAAAGTTACTGTATCTCTCTCCTGCCCTTGCTCTAAACTCCTAAACCTATACCTCTACGAAAAGATCTCATCTCTAACCGCTCCTGACCTAGTATATAGATCCCTCACATCCCTATCGATATCCGCAACCAAAGTAGGTGGTAGCGTATCTAAATGCTGAGTGTGATCATGGAGTATGCTCTCATAAAGCTCTAACTGCGCCCCTACCTCTATAAACTGATCCTCATCTACCGATATGGTGGATGTCAGGGTAGCCACTAGCGAAGCTATAGGTGATGGAACTACAGGGATGATGGTGAAACTGGTAAGGAACCAAACGACCACTCAGGAGACGGTGGTGTCTGAACAGGTGCAGCTAGTGGTACATAAGCTGGAATGTCAGTGCAAACCTTGCCAGCCTTGGGATCTACCCATGTATCAAGGGTGGGTTGTCTAAACGCAGATACCCTCTCTGCTCCTTGTTGCTTTGGCACAGACCTAGAGCTTCGACCTACCTCGAATGTACTAGGTACCTGGTCCTCCCCCACTGCTAACTCACGATGTCTCAACGCCCCATATCCAGGTCCTAAAGGCTTGCTCGTGGCTGTCTCCACAACCGGAACTACCTGCTGCTGACCCTCAGGTACAACCTCCTCCTCCTCTAAACCAAGGTCCTCGTCTTCTAAACCCTAACTCTTGTCATCTGAACCATGATCCTCATCACTTAAACCATGACCCTAGTCATCTAAACCTAGACCTCATCATCTAAACCTTGACCCTCGTCATCTAAACACTGACTCTCTCTCTTGTCATCCGCATTTGAACTCTTATCCTCCTCATCCTCCTTAGTATCTTCTTCTCCTAACTCGTCCCCCTCACTATTAGTATCTAATATGAGCTTAGATTTTCCCTGGTACCTCTTCCATACTAGAAGGTTCAGAGATGATGATGATATCTCGTAAGAGGATCTATACCTCTTACAGAAAGAAGATGGGGACAAAGAAGCTGCCTCCGCTATGCGGGCTGACATGCCTGAGGATAGGGTCGGCTGAGTACGTACGGCCATACGTACGGTGCTATGATGGAACAAAACTCGAGTGGGTAAAGGGGTAGGTGAAACATGAGTAAGTGGATGATCGGATGAAAATGGTGCAGTGATATCCGATGACACTGGAGAATGGGATGGAACAGTCCTAGTACCTGATGGCTTAGAAACCTCAAACTCCTCACTCATAAGGGGTACTCTAGAACCTAATGGTTGCGACTCCTCTGCCTCTAAGGGAGCCTCCTCTAGGTCTGAC
>BQNB010054592.1:0-39477 GCA_026074375.1 Tanacetum coccineum
CACTTGGCTAGAAGATATGACAATAAATCACTTGGCCAAGCGACTCACATAAAACTGTTGGAATATGAACACATATAAATTATATATGTCCGGAATTTATTCGAGCTTAAGGGGACGCACACGTTAATATGTAGAATAACGTTTTAATATATTAATGTAATATATTAAATAGTGTTTTCAAACGATCATTAAAAGTTTAACAATAATAAATATTAGTTGTTAATAGTTAAAGGACTAATATGCAAAACCGGGAAAAAGAAAAGTTTGGTTTTTTCCTTTTCTTTCCTTTGGCCGGTCGAATACCCACCTCATGAGGAGGTGGGGGACTTTGCTTGCAAGCCAAGTTGATATGAGTATATAAGGAGGTCTTAGGGTCCTTGAGAGCTCATAACTTAAATCCCTAAAATCCCTAATCTCTCTTGCTCTTTCTCCTAGTCGACCGAACCAAAACCTTTTAAGGTTTTTGGTTTTTCTTTTCCCCTCCTGTTCGATCGGCAGCAAACCCACAAAGGGTTTTTCGTTTGGTTGTGGTTTGACCCTCAAGAACACGAAGGGTTACTTAGTTTAGTTGATAGTCAATCTACGATGATCATTTGGTTAAACACTACTAGTACTAGCATATACGTTGTTTGCTAAGAACGTATTGTGTGTGTAAACTTAGAGGGATTATTCTTTTGATCCTTGGTGCTTTTGTGTGGTGTTATACACAGGCGTATATTGAAGACGGTGTAATATTTATTGCTAAAAGCAGTGTAACGTTTCTTGCTAAAAGGTACACATCTTCAATCCCTTGTTAATTATAAGTTATATACGTGTTTGATCTTTCCGTTGCGTACTCGTAATATGTTTAATTGGTTAAATAGATGTAAAATCCCAACAAAAACTACGTCACATGAGGAGGTAAATGCCAATCTGCTAACATCCTTGTCACCCTCGAAGACCTCTTGAACCGTAATGTAGACAACTTCAAACGAACCATTTCTATTGTCACATCTTTTTGATTTTGGTACGACTTAATCGGTTTATTGGTGAGACCTTAGACTCGAGGCATAGATGGGATAAAACATGCTTACTAGATATTATTGTAATAAAGTAAGTCCCATATGGTTCTAGGAATTGCACTGCGGCAAATTATTGATAGTCAATTTACCTTTTTGAATACACCTTCACTTGCTGATCATTGATGTGGTGGTGGTATGTCAAGTAGGATCATAGCCTTTAGAAAATTAATTGTTTACTTGATTAAACATGGGTAGTTAATTTTCTTCAAGGTGTATTATCAAAAATACTAATTCTTGAACTTTAACTATGTTTTGTAGATGGCACAACCTGTTCAAAACATAAACCATTCAACTTTCAGGTTGATGTTTGAAAGAGAAAAACTTTATGGAAATAATTTCAATGACTGGTTTCGTCAACTTAAGTTAGTCTTGAGGGTTGAAAAGAAAATGTTTGTCATTGAACAGCCATTACCCGCGACTCCTGCTGCAGATTCCGAGGCACAAGTGTTGTCATAATGGAATGCAGTTTATAATGCATATAATGAGGTTGCTTGTCTAATACTCGGTAGTATGACTCCTGAGCTTCATAGACATTTTAAAAATCCTCACCATATGACATAATTAAAAGAACTTTTAGCAGCTATGGTTTTTTGATAAACAAGCTGGAGAGTGGTGAAGTTTGAGCCTAATCCAAAACTTCCATGTTGCTAAACAAGAGGTGGGTTAAACCAGTTTGTTGTATTATGGTCATTTTGATTAAAGGATATGAGATCAACTGGAATGTCTTGGTATATGCTACTACAAGGATCTTATAGTTAGTCTTATCTTAAATGGACTTATAAAGATTTTTCGAGGATTTGTGGGAGGAAATTACTATATGCCATAAACACGGGAAAGACGATTGGTGAATACATGCTTATGATCATTGAGTATGAAAAATGTTTACCTAAAAAGGCTTGTGATGAAACACCATATGTAATGATGATTAAAGGTCGGTTAAAATTCAGAAAGAACGGCACAAAAAGAAAATCGGCTTCTTTTAAAGCTAAAAGGCACAATGGTATTAAAAGCTATTGGCAATGGAAATGATAAAACACGGTTTATATCCCTAAGCCTAAGAACCTAAACCTTCTGCTAAGAGCACCCCAGGCTAGGATGACACCTACCACCACTGCAAGGTGGTGGGTCATTAGAAGAGGAACTGTCCTTTTTGTTTATCTTGCTGGTTATTAAAGAAATGAGAAGTTATTGGCTCTGCCAGTTCCTTCAGGTGTATCTTTACAATAGATTATTTGCTTTCCCTAATAAATCCTGCGTGTATGACACTGGTTGTGGTACTCACGTTTGTATTACAAAACATTGGTTTAGAGAAGTAAGGAAGATGAAACAAGGAGCACTCTATTTGTACGTGGGCAATGGTGTTCGTGCACAAGTAGAAGCTATTAGAAGTTATGACTTAGTTTTGCCTAATGCCAGTGATTTGTTTAATCATGTCATTATGCACCTTCTTTATACTAGAGGTTGTTGTTTCAGTTCACCGTTTTGGTAGGGGAAAATGGATTTGTCTAGTGTTTTACGGATTTTATGAATTTCAATTTCTAGAAAAAGTGTTCATTGATTTTAATGTTATTCCTAGTAATGTATTTATAAATTGATATACATGATTTTTACCTAAATGTTTTAATTCTTTTATAATGTCTACACTAAAAGAGCAACATATTGAGACTTATACTTATCTATGGCATTTCTCGTCACCTTGCCTCATATACTGTAAGAAACGTATTGAAAATATGCAACAAGAAGGCTTCTTTTAAAAATCAACAGATTATTTGCGTCATTTGATTAATGTGTATCTTGTTGTATAGGGCAAGATATCAAGATATCGTTTTTCCACATCGTCCTGTGAAAGGAGCGAATGATCTTCTTGAATAATACATACTGATGTGTGTGGTCCACCATAGGACATGTGCCAAGACAAGGTGCTTGCTACTCATTACATTCACGGTGATTATAGTCGTTATGGTTTGTTGTATTTTCTTAAACTAAAACATGAGGTCTTTGAAACATTCAAGGTGTTTTTAAAAATGAGTGGAAAATCAACTCGGGGAAGAAGACAATCAAGATCTTCGATCAGATTGAGGTGGCGATACATAAGCAAGAGTTTAAAGATTATCTTAAAGCTCTTGGATGTCAAACAGCTTACTCCTCCATTACTCCTCTACAACACAATGACGTGTTGAAAGGAGAAATCATACTTTGTTAGACATGGTTCGATCTATGATAAATCTTACAACTTGCTGTTATCATTTTGGGATTATGTCTAGAGTCTTGCAACACGCATTTCTCAATATGGTTCCAACCTAGAAGGGTTGATAGGACTCCATATGAATTATGTATTGGTAAAGTTCCAACTTGTCTTAACTAAAGGTCGGGGGTTGTGAGGGGCGATTTGTGAAGCGGGATACGCCTGACAAATTCAACAAAGATATGTTAAGTTATTTTCATAGGATCACCCAAAGGAAAACGATGGGTTACTTTTTTTACTTCCCACCTGGAAACAATAGAGTTGTTGCGAGGTATGCTAGTCTTGAGCGAAAAATTCATAACTTAAGAAGTCAGTGAGTGAGGGCGTAGATCTTGAAGAGAAATTCAAGATGAAGATTACATCACCTTCTGAAATCACTTGCCAAATTCATATGGAGGGTTGAATTGACGGTTTCGAACCACTCAAGAGAAAGAAGGATTCACGTATTTGTTAGGTCCGAAAAGGTCACGTCGTGTTCCCAAATCGCTTATGATCTAATATGAGGCCGAGGGAACATAGTCTAAGGGGAGCTTAATGAACCATAGTATAAAGCTTGCCAAATGTTAGATTCAGGATATAAATAAGTGGATTCGAATGCTATTGAATGCGGGAAAATACACTCCATGATGGCAATATATATGGGTCCTAGTCGTCTTCCTCCTGGGTTGTTAAGGATGTAGGTGTAAACACCCCAAATGGGTTCGCAGTAGAATAAGGATCCGGGGGCGTTTCTTCCGTCGTTACTTCAAGATCAACAGCACAAGTTATATATAAGAACGACACAAAAAGTCGGTTTTTTTTTTTTTTCTTAAATTGATACTTTGGATTTAATTATAAGACATAATACAAAAGCATTAACGCTTTATTATATGAATTAAAACTAATTAATCTAAATTAATTCCTAGAAATAGAAATTTAATTGATAAAAATTAAGAAAAATATTTTTTTAAGCTAACTTAATCCTAATTACTTAAAAGATGAGAAAAACATTTTTTTTTTATCACTAATTTTTCTATTTAAAAGGTTAAAATTAAAAAACTAAAGGTTTGAAAATTTAAATGTTTTGAAACTAAATTTGAAAATTAATTTTTTTAAAAATATAAAACTTAAACTAAAAATTCTATAAAAATACTTTTTATAAAGAGAAAAAATGCAGAAAATTAATTTTATTAAAAACCCTAATTTTAAACTATTTATTAAAAACTAATTTAACTAATTAAACTAAAAACCTAATTTATTATTAAAAAAAAAAACTATTTTTTTATAAAACTTAAACTAAATCAATCAAACACAAGGGTTAAAAGAGACGAAACAGAAAGATAAGGGTAGGCGGCTAAACATTTAGTTTTATAAAAAACACAAAGATTGAACTAATGGCAGAAACAGTCCCTTAACCTAGGGACTTAACTAGACGAAGGACTAACTATTTAAACTAACGAAGGACTTTCTATGAAAAACAAAAGGACTAACTGTGTAAAACAAAAGGACTAACTATGAAAAGCTTTTACTAACAGAACTTTCAAAAGTGGACAAAACAGGCCCCTGCACTCCCTAACTTCTAACAAACAGCATCCCTTTTGATTAATAAAAAGCTTATCCAACAGAATATCTCTTTTCTTATTCAAATCAGAATCCAAACTTAAACGAGGTTTCCATTGCACGAGTCATTGGGGAAAACGATAATTAAAGAGGTCATGACATGACGTACGAGGAGTTAGGACACTTTAAATCGTAAATCCAACAACTCGTCGATACGCCATCCGAAGAGGCCTCATTATGAAACTCCCTAGTATTATAGCACTTTGATAACCACTCAATATTCTATATAGCATAATCACCGACTAATCGTTTTAGTAAAATAATATTTATAAAGTGAAAACGTTTATAAATATACTTTTCGTAAAAATGACCTAATTTGGTCGTTTTAAGTCCGTTGCTCGCGTTTCTTACGTCCACGTCTTCGTAGTAAGACGAGTGATCAAAATATTACATTTTCAAAATTTTGATATTCTGCGATGAATAGTGTTTTTACTATTCACAACAGCTATATACTCGTTTTTAGTTTTAATTAGCGTAAACTTGTAATCGTAATAACTTATTCGTTTTAATCCCGATTTTAGTGATTCCTTCGAGTACGTCTTTGTTATTAAAAGATGTATTATATTTTATAAAGTTAATCCCGCTGATGAATAGTACTTTTTACTGTTCATAGTTTATAAAATTACTTTTATAAACTTTAATTATCGAAAATGTCGTAGTTTATTCGTTATAGTTCCGTTTTTAGCGATTCTTTCGAGTACGATCTCGTAATTAAAAGTTATATCATATATTAGATGTTTTAAAAATGAAAGTTGCTGTAATGAATAGTAACTTTTATAAAAATAGTTTTATAAAAGTATTTATAGTCGTAAACTCGTAATTAACGTATCTTTTTCGTTATAAATCGGTTTTTCGAGTTTCTTATCATTTTGGAATCGTCACGAGACGTATTATTATTATATTATGTCAAACTTACTGTATGGAATTCGGATTTAAAACAGCCCCTATGTATTTATGTGTATAACTTTATAAAAACCTTGTTTTATGTATCATTTTCTTTAGTAGTTTATTAAGGAAACCCTAATAACTATTTTTAACACATGTGATACTTATAATAATGTCCAAGATCATCCATAGTCCTTATAAATTCATTGTAACAAGTTTAACAATTTACTTTCCATTATTTTCACATGTGAAGATTAAGAAACCTTATAAAACCCTAATTTAACCTAAACATGTTTATACTTAATCCATAGGTTAACATACTTTTACATTTATTTTTCCATGATATTTATAACCATATGACATAAGAATAAGTGCATAAATTCATAAACATAAATGAAAACTCATTTTACATATTAAAAAGCCCTAAATGGTGATTTAGCCATATTTAACATATTACACATAAAATAATGATAATAAAAAGTATGAAGGAATTAGGAAGACCTTAGGGATGATGTATGAGATGTGAAATGAATGCTAAACCCGTGATTAGATTCAAAACCAAAGCTTACAAGCTTATAAACCCTAGATTAGGTTTGAAACCCTAATCTTGCAATAACTTGTTAAAACCCTTTCAAAGCTTAACCAACCCTTGAAACCTTCTTAGAATACCTTAAGTATGATGTGTATACACTAATATGGTGAAAGAAAATCAAAGTGTGGATTTGTTTGTGGGGCTTAAATGAGCCGTGAGCTATAAGAGAGACAAAGAAAGAGTTTTGGTGATTTTTGTTAAGTATCTATGAAAGAAAGAGTGCATGCATGCTATATATAGTCAAAATATCTAACTAACCTAACCATGGTTACTTTCTAACCCTTGCACAAGGTTAAATAGCCAAGTGGTTCATGGTGTAAGAGTTGGTTCCCTAGATCTTTCTTAATATCTAGATATTATGGACAAGTTGCTAATTCTTGGTCCTATCATCAAAATTTCGGCACATATACATATATGTGATGTTATTTTGATTATTTTGTGTATTGGGTATAATCGTGGGTATTCGTTTAAGCGTAGTTAGGTTTTGGTGCTTCCGGGTATGCCGAAACGCGTTTTATCGTGAAACGTAAGCATTTTACGTAGCCAATAAAAATAAGATGAACAAAGTTATTAATTATCCTTATAATAATCATATAACACTTGCTTGATGTAAACATTTAATCGTTTAATGCCCGTTTACATTGAATGATCATTTTTAGTTTACGCGATTTAACTTAACGTTTACGGTTTAAGAGCAAACGCGTAAAACCCTAAAAATAAATTGTGAATTACATAATGTCATTCAATGACCTAAAACACGAGGTGTTATATTGACTCTTTTTAGCATGTTTATCTCAGGTAACTAAGCAGACCATGGCACAGAATGGCATGGACTTGAAGATGGCTAAACCTTGTTATCATTTACATTTTATGTTTCTAGATTTTGGGACGTGCCTTTGTAAAACTCTGATTTTAATGAATGATAACGTATCTTTTAAAAATGTCTCTTTTGAGTCGTTTTCTATGATTGTGTCTGTGATTCATGAAGTAATACCCCAGATTAGCTTCCGCTGCTATATTGTAAAAATGGGGGTGTTACAGATCGATATTCAAATAATTTCCCACATGAAGGAAAGAGTTATGCACTTAGAGCTTTAAAGATCACATTATTCTTTATCATATTTTAATCACATTTTTTCCCCTTATTTAAAATATTAAAACTCTTAATATTTGAAATACCAATTGATTGAAATTTGTTGACATGAAAAGTTTCATGGGGAGAAAAATATTTCCACAAGATTGCATGAATTAGTAAACATTTTTCTGATTGCCTTAGTGAACAGTGTATATTATGACTTGACATTTGATATACTACATTTTTAATTTCACTGAATGTTTTTTGATACATAAAATTGACATTTATGAGATGTACCCAAAATATATTAAAAGGCTTTTGATTTTAAAAGCTCCCCCTTAAAAATTGATTTACTTTTTAAAATGACATTTTTGACTATATTGTACCAATTGTTAAGTATCTTTAGGAAGGGAGTGTTGAACACATAATTTAAACAAATATCACTTATTATGGAAAGATACCACAAATTATATTTTAAACAATGTGACATTGAAAGTTCTTTTTGAAAAATTGTGTTCAAGGGTTTTAAAACACCACATGATACAAGACTTCTTTTCTATTTTTAAAGTAAGCGCATTGAAACGTACACCTCCCTAACATTTAGGTCTGGGTTACAGTCTAAGATAACTGTAAGCCATTGTCATGAGCTCAAAACTTTTGAATGTTTTGTATAGGAGCCCAAGACCCGAGAAATTTTGATTTTCTCGTTGACAAGATAAGTTTTCTTAAAAGATAGACTTTCTTTACAATAAGGTCTGAGTTATGTACTCACATGTACATAAGTCATAGGAAAATTAGAGATGACATGTTTTGAAACATTTAAACTCTTACTCGAACTTCATTTATACACCCGTGTCAATATTAATGGACATTTCTAGGTACGTAAATCTTATCGATTCCAAGAGACAGTCGAGAATATTCTTTTTGGTATTTTTGGTATTTTGAAAATTTTTTGATTTTATATTTTGTTTTTCTAGGTTTTATATTTTTGTATTTTGTTTTTCAAATTGATGTTTGATGAATATCAAGCCGATTCGTTTGCCAGAACCTCCAGTTCTTCTGGAGTCAAACATCTTATACCGAGTCATCTAACGAGGTACTAAAATCTATCTTGCGATAGATCTTTAGTAAACAGGTCAGCTAACTGGTATTCAGTTTCGACAAAGAATAATTCAACAATACCCTTTTTGACCTGTTCCTTGATAAACTGATATCTAACATCAATGTGCTTCGTACGGGAATGCTGGACTGGGTTGCACGAGATGGCTATAACTGCTTATGAGTCACAGTACATAGCCTTTTACCAAAGTGAAAGCCATAATCTGTGAGCTGAGTCTTAACCAAAGAACTTGAGCACAACACGCAGATAAAGACACATACTCGGCTTTTGCTGAAGACATTGAAGTGCAGTCCTACTTCTTGGACGACCAGCTGTCTAGCTTATCACCTCCTAGAAATTGAATTCCACCAGATGTGCTTTTATGTGTGTCGAGACAGCCTACGTAATCTGAATATGAAAAACCAGTTAGTTCAAAATCGGTGTCCTTCGGATAATAGAGTCATATGTTAATGGTATTTTTAAGGTACCAAAAGATCCGTTTAACCTCCTTGAGGTGCTTTTCAGTTGGTCTCGCTTGATAATGAGCACAATAATATGTTGCATGTACAATATCTGGTCTACTTGCTGTTAATTACATAAGTGCTTCGACCATGCTATGATATTTCGTTTGGTCAACAGGAGTTCCACTTAGATCAGCATCTAGGGGTTTAGTAGCCATTGGAGTACCAATGCTATCACATGAGGTCATACCATACTTTTAATTATTTCTTGAGCATACTTAGCTTGGTTAATAAAGATACCACGTGGGGAATGGTGGATCCGAATTCCTAAAAAGAATTCCAGCTCTCCCATCATAGACATTTAAAACTTGTTGTGCATTAGTTTTTCAAAAATTTTGGAAAGTTTTGGGTTCGTAGAACTAAAAATTATATCATCAACGTAAATTTGCACAAGAAATATGTATTCCCCTTTTTTAGTAATGAATAGAGTTGGATCAATAGAACCTTTGGAAAATCCTTTATATATCAGGAAGTTGGAGAGTTCATCATACCACGCTCTTGGAGCTTGTTTGAGTCATATAGAGCCTTCTTGAAAAGGTAGACTTTGTTAGGATGGTGTGGGTCTACGAATCCATCTGGCTGATTGAAGTACACTTATTCCTTCAGAGGTTCGTTAAAAAATGTTGTCTTGACATCTTGATCTAATTGATTAAGAAGGATTTAAAATGACTTGTTCTAATAGATGATCTTTTATCCAACGATGTTCAGAGGGAAGTCGTTGATAGAATGTATGCATGTTTGACGAATCAACATAACGAGATGATGTCTCCCCTCGTTCTTGTACCGGTGTACTAAAGATGTTGATAAAATCATTTTCATCAACTTGTGCATGTTTTTCTTGAGTTTCTACATGATTAATGTTCTCAGTAGTAGTGATAGTTGGTGCTTAAGTTGGTGCTTGACTTGTAGTTTCAGGTGTTCTTTCAGAATGTCATAAAGTTTGTGGTAGGAGACAGTCTTCAACTCTTGACTCTGCTTAACAAGTGTCACAAACCTTTGCCATTCTGGTTGTAATTAAAGTAAGAACTGAACATTCACTTGATGATTGGTGACATCACACTGATTTTTGACAAGTGATGTATGCTAAAACACACATCTTTTGTACCCCGTAAAACACTATAAAACGGACTAAAAATGCAAAAATATGGATAATTATCGTGCATATATGCTTGTTTGGTATTTTTATGTCTTGCAGGTAAAACGGATTAAAAACGGTGCAAAAATAGGTATTTACGGGTTCATTTCGATCAAGAGTGCTTAGTATCCAAAATCAAGACAAAGTCGTGAAAAGTCCCCGAGCATGCCATTGGAAAGAGCGCGAGAAAACGAGTCCAACAGTGCCCTCGGATTTTATTGGGCCAGCCCGTGACCCATTTAAATGGGCCAGGCCAACCTATTACTATCATAATTCTAAAAGCCCATATAAAGCCCAACCAAAATAATAAAACCTGAATTGGAGATGGTGACATCACGCTGACGTCAGGGCACGTGCCCAGTAAATAACTCCTCCATGCGCACGTGATAGAGCACTAGTAAAGAAATTGGCAAATAGAAAGAGCACACGTGGCAGGGAAATTTGTATTACAAATCAAATTCAATTCAGTAGTGCATTAAAAGATCCTACAAACGATATTACTGCGTAAGAATGAAGCAGTCAACAATGCCATGTGGCGTTAAATGAAAAGAGGATCAAAATATGACAGCACATGAATCCGTATGACACTAGATCCGAGGCAATGATTGGTTAATCACTCCCTAATTATTGGACTAAATTTACAAAACTGCCCCCCTTTTGGCTATTTAATCCATCCGCTGCCCCTCACTTCAATCACTTCGGAATTTAGTTTTAATAGTTTTGTTTTTTTAGTTTTTACCTTATTAGTGTTTAAGTTTAGCTTATTTCAAAATTTTAAGCTTATTATACTAGCTTAATTCAAAAGCTTATTGAGATATTGTAATAAAGATGGTTTGAAGCTTATTGTAATTGGTGGTTTGCTTATTATGTAAGCTTATTTGTTCTTTTTCCTTTCTACGTGTTAGCTTATTAAATAAGTTGGGTTTTTGAGCTTATTCTTTTAGCTTATTAGTCTCAGAGCTCCTTAAAAGCTTAAAGATCGACTTCTATAAGCTCTCTAAAGCTTATTTGAATCATTCTTATTAGTTTTTAAAGACTTTCCGATTAATAATAAGCTCCGATTTGGCTTGTTAACGTGCTTTAATTGTTCTAATGTTTTTAGAATCTCATATTTTCTGGTTTAATAAGCTTCTAAATAGTTTATTGCATTTCATTTGAGCTTATATTATCTAGAAAAGTTTTCATTAGCTTATTTGTTTATTCATTTTACGATTTGAATAGTTTAAATGCTCGTAGCTTATTAGATTCATATTTACTGTTTTTCATGTGCTTATTAGTCGTAATTATTGCTTATTTGGTTTTCGAATAGTTTGTTTTCATTTAGATTTGTTCTATAAAAAGGTGTTCATTGTTTTAGCTTATTGTCATAATTTCGAGTTCTAGTGCTTATTATTAGAAATGCTTATCTCATATGTCTAAGTGCTCTTAGCTTAATCAGATTCCTTATTTGTAGTGCTTAAATAGTGACTTGTCTCATTTAAAAAAGGCTTGAGCTTATTCGATTATGCTCATTTAGTTTAGTTAGGATTTGCTATCTTAAAATGCTTTCTTGTGCTTATTTGATAAGTATATCTTGTATTTATCGCAGCTTATTCGGTATAGCTTATTGGATAAGTTCTAGCTTATGGAGATTAGCATATTGAGTTACTAGTTAGCAATTGTTGAAACTCGTTCTATTTTCCTTGCGTTTGGATTGTTAAAATTGAATTGGGCTTACGTTTTCAATACTGTTGGGCCTGTTGGTTTATAGAAATTGAATAGGGCCTGCTTGCATTTGGGCCTGGCTTATTGGACTAGTTAATTAGGGCTGCGTTTGATTATTTGATTTGGGCCTATACGTTTTAGTTTGTGAAACTACTCGTTGGGCCTAGCAGATTACGATTGTTATAACTAATTAGTGCTAACAGTTTGTTGATTTTGTGATTTGCTTTTTGGCACCGGTTAACTAATGAGGCGTGGAGCTTAAGGATTTATTTAGCTAGACCGAATTTGATTATTTGCTTTAGCTAAATAAATCGGGTGCTTTTTGTTTATTGCGGCTCTTCAATTCGGTTTAATTTTCTATCTTATTTCGATACATTAGTGTAGCTTAGTTTAAAATGTTTAGCTTTGTTTATTTGATCATTATGCTTAGTGTGTAGTTAATTGGTGCTTGTTAAGTGATATTGTGAATTGGGAATTAAGTGTGGATTTGTAAAAAGGTTTGTTAATTAATAATCTTCGATTATTTTGATTTGTAGTTTGAATGTTTAAAGGGCAAAATCCGGAAAAATAGTCAAACTACACATCTAGAAATTAATTTCTTTTTAAGAGGTTTTTTCAAAATAAACCAACGTTGTGAGATAAAATTCTTTTCTAAGGAAATTAATTCGTTAAATAAACCTTAATTCACACTTGATGAACTTTTCACGTCACTTAACAAGCATTTTCGTCTTATAAATCTTTTAGATAATTTTAGCATAATTCTCGTAGTTTAATTGTTTAGTATAATTCTAGTATTAATATTTGTATAATTTTCTTAGTATTAAAAATAGTTTTCTAAAAAGTAGTTTAATTTCTAAAACTAAAAATCTTAAAAGATAATCAAGCATTTTTCTTCAAAACATTAACATGGATTTCAATTCATCTCTCGCCATGGAAACGACACTCGAAAGATAGACTAGTACTTTTCCTAAAGTAATTTTCTTATCTAACGGTAAAAAACTATAGTATTAGAAAGGATCCACGCGTTTGACGTTAATCAACCACCCTCTTGGCCAAACTTGCTATCGGGTCCCTCGACGTACCTCAACTCCTCGTGTCTCCTTGGTGAGACTCTTCCCGACCACGGTTCTCATCAAACACAAGACCACTTGCACCACCCACATTCCTATCACCTTCGTTTTCCATCGTCTCGAATCAACCTCGCTCTGATACCACTTGTCACGGACTTGTCTCGACAAGGATCTTCCGTGCGGCACTTAATCTCAATTAAGTCAGCCTTACTCAAACACTCTACGATCTAGGAAACTAGATAGCTTTTAGAGAAGGGAACAAATTGAAAAAAGGAAATGCTTTGTATTATTAAAGAGAACTTAACAAGAGATTACAAGTGAATTGTTGGATGATTTAGCCAAATGAGGCATCCCCTACTTATACTACTCATCTAGGGTATGTACAAGTTCTACACTCTTCCATAAGAAGGAATCAACTATAGTTTCCTAAAATTATTACGACACGCGTTTGACGTTAATCAAAATGGCGTCGCTGCCAGGGAGAGGTGTACGATTTTCACGTGGTATTTGAAGTTAGTGCCTTTAAGATCCTTTCATCTTGAAAGTTTTATTTTCTTACTCATTAAAATATAAAATCCAAAAAATTTTTCTATTTTTTATAAAAAACCCAAAAATAATTTTCCATTTCTATTTATTTTCTTTTATATACAAATATTAAAAATCCAAAAAAAATGTATTTTATATATATATATATATATATATATATATATATATATATTTATATATATATATAAATTAAAAAAATCTTCGTTATCCTCTCTAGCGTTTAATTCTTATCTCTTTCTCTTCTTATATTGTCTAATTCTTCACGATGTTCTTTTCTTCCTCTCATTCCCATGATCCTCGGGCCGTGGAGGATTTTTATCGACCGTCACTCATCGGTAGAGGAGGACCGATCGCTCCGACAACCGTTTCGAGAACTGATTTTGCATTGAAAATCATATGGTTAAGCTGGTTCGACAGAATTGTCAATTTCATGGATTTAAAGATGAAGATGCAAATGAGTGCCTAGATAAGTATTTATCTATCACCCAATTCATTAAGCAAAATGGAGTTTCTCAAGACATCATCAATCTAAATCTTTTTCCATTCTCTTTAACCCACGAAGCTAAATCATGGTTTTATACTCTTAAAACTCATTCTATTCATACTTGGGAAGAGATGGTCTTTAAGTTTCTTTTAAAATACTACCCATACTCTAGAGCGTTGCAGCTTAGGAGAGACATTTTGAATTTCCGGCAATTGCCTTTCGAATCAGTATTTGAAGCTTGGGAACGGTTTAAATCTTGTTTGCGGAAATGTCCCGACCATAGAATTTTGCTTCTTAATCAAATCCTTACTTTTTACAATGGAATTACGATGATTGATCGAGATAAAATTATGGTGGCTGCCGGCGGTAATTTCATGCGGAAGACTCCTCAAGAAGCTTATGATTTAATCGAGAATATGACACAACATCATTTTTAGTGGGACGCCGAAGTGTATTATAACACTACCACTTATATGAGTGCTCATTATTCTAAGACTACTTTCGATTTAAAAGAACGAGTTGAGGTCCTTGGTAAGCAAACTGGATACATAATTCAAAGTGTTCAACATAATCCAGGACCAGGTCATCCTAAAACCTTTTACTATTCAGACTCTAATGAAAGTGATGATGATGAACCTTCTGAGATAATTGAAGATCAGAAATCGATTCACTATTTGAGTGGCAGTCCCACTCCTTCTTCTGACCCTGTGGTCGCGTCTCTCTCTCTCCTTCTCTCACTTCCATCGGGGATAGTGATTCTATCTTGGAGGAGACCGACACACTTCTTCCTCATCGTGATCCGACTTCACCGAAAGTTGATGATGATATATTCGATCCGGAGGGAGATATCCGTCTTATTGAAAGATTATTAAATCTTGATTCTACTAAAGATCTCCCTCCTCCTCATGAGCTTAATAATGAAATCTTTGATCCTGAAGGAGATATCCTTATTCTTGAAAACTTATTAAAGGATGATCCTTCAGAAGCAAAGAACTCAGAGATCGATTCGCTTATTAAGGGACCATCAGATACATTTTTAATGGGGGACGAGGATATCAAATTAAATCCTCCTATGGATGTTGATAACCTTGTTCTAATCCTAAGGGTATCCGAGAAATCCTTAGATTCTCTTGATCCAATTTTAGAAACTTCCAAAACGACTATCACTGATCCTTTGTTTGATTTCGATTTTAAATTTACTTTAAATTCAGACAATCCTATCTTGGATATTCAGAACAAGGAGAGTGATGAGTCTGAAACGGAGACTATAATGGATGAGGTGCAAATTAATAGTACACAAAGTACCGCACAAATCCCACCTCCGTACGAAAAGTTAAATTTTGATTTAACCATGCCTAAACCAATCCTTACATTCCCACATTTTTGTTATGGCACTTTTGGTTCTCATCGTGTTTTTGACATACTTGGCCCGAGACTACTATTTTCCTTATCATACAATTTTGGCCTAGTCTTTTCTAAGGAATACCTTAAATTTATATCATTAAATATATTCCTGCTAGGAGATGAAAATGAAGTATTTGATCCTGGAATTATCGTTATTTATGTCAAATCAGAAGTTTGAAAGAGTTTCACCGAAGATATTCCTGCCCTTTTTGCTTTAATGAAAATCTAATTTTGGGCGAGTCAAGCTAGCGACTCATACAAAAACAAGCGCTTCTCGGGAGGCAACCCGTTTCTTTTCTTCTTTCTATTTTCTTAATAAATAAGTGTGTGATTTTATAGCCCAAGTGTGGGGGCGTGCTTCTATCTATGGTATGTGGTAACGTTTTTGCAGGATTCCTTAAGATCATGAAGACCCGTGCTTGTTTTCAATCCTCTAATCATCCAGTCTTCAATCTTCTGCTTATTTTGGAATCCTCAATCCTGATCTTATATATATTTGTTTCCCCTTTCACACTTAGAATTTTTTGCATTTTCCTTTTTCGTTTCTAAGTGTGGGGGTAAAACCCGATATTTTTAAACATTGAGGCCAATGTTCCATTCTAAGTGTAGGGGGATTTCTGCTGAAATATGATCTTACTTTTTGTCTGTCTGTGTCCCTCGCAACCTCGTTTTAGCTAAATATTAAAAATTTTATTGTTATATTCGTAAAAAAAAGAAAAACTCTTAGTTCTTGTTAGATATTATAAATAAGTAGGCCCGTAGATCTAGGTAGCTTTTGACTTGACCGAGTTTTTCACTCTAGCTTTCCCCTTAGCTTTCGAGACTAAGCGTTTGCTTAATTTTAAAATTTTGAAAAGAACGAAAAATGATAGAGTTGAATATAAGTTAGATGCTAAGCGTGGAGTAGTTGGATCTCTTTAGAGCTCATAGAGGTTAATTGTGGCTTTTTGCTCCCACCAGCTTAATAAACATTATATAATTGTTAAATAAATAAAGTTACTTTGGTTTTTGCGATTCTTAGTTTAAATCCCTTCGTAGAGATTCCTTCTGGTGAAATTAAGGTACACATCGAGGTTCTGTTAGTGTTGTGGTACGCTCTCGGGTCTTGTCGGTTAGGACGCCCGATGTCTCGGTTGCTACAAGACAACAGGATTTGAAATTTGGCTAATAATAATAATATTAATGTAATAATCCGAAGCCGAAATAAGACTTCTGGATCATGGTCCGCTCGCATACCGATGTGACAGTCATTTAAAGGGTGGAGGTAATAGTTATAATAATAAAAACTATGGGCTGATAAAAGATTACTGGACCATGGTCGGCTCGCATACCGATGTGGCAATTTTCAAAAGAAGGCCCATAGTAATAATAATAATCCGAGACTGATAAAAGTTTACTGAACCATGGTCGGCTCGCATACCGATGTGGCAGTTTTCAAAAAGGTCGAGGATCTCCTGGTCGAAATAAGACTCCTGGACCATGGTCGGCTCGCATACCGATGTGGCAGTTGTTTAAAGGACCGGAGGGATAATAATGTTGCAATAATAACAATAATAAAGCCAAATTTTGACTACGGGGTTATCTAAATAAAGCCTCCGTTTCTAAACTCGTAGTTGAGTTGTTTCAGATGAAATAAAAAGGATAACCCCTAAATCATGCGGAATTAGAACCTTAATATGGACCTTATTCTCACCATATCGTCTCTTTAGGAAAGGATTTCAAACTAATTATGGTCTAAACAGGGTTTACTTTATATGAATAAGGACATAATTTATTTGTCGCCAATAATAATAATAAAATACTTAGAGGAAATTAGGAATAAGGGAGCGAAAAGTAGCTGCATTTACACAATTAGCATTTATGAGTAGTGTTAGCATCTAATTTTATATTTAACTGTGATTCCGTTTTAAGCTTGGTTTGGGGATTGTGAAAAGTCAAGGATGAAGAACTCCCGTTCTTAACATTGCGTGTGGGACCAACAATGGCTTAGTGTAGGGGAATTTGATGTGTGCTAAAACACAAATCTTTTGTACCCCGTAAAAAACTATAAAACGGACTAAAAATGCTAAAATATGGATAATTATCGTGCATATATGCTTGTTTGGTATATTTATGTCTTGCAGGTAAAATGGATTGAAAACGGTGCAAAACAGGTATTTACGGGTTCGTTTCCGTCAAGAGTGCTTAATATCCAAAATCAAGACAAAGTCGTGAAAAGTCCTCGAGCATGCCATTGGAAAGAGCGCGAGAAAACGAGTCCAACGGTGCCTTTAGATTTTATAGGGACAGCCTGCGACCCATTTAAATGGGTTGGGCCAGCCTATTACTATCATAAGTCCAAAAGCCCATTTAAAGCCCAACCAAAATAATAAAACCTAAATTGGAGATGGTGACATCACGCTAACGTCAGGGCACGTACCGAGTAAATAAATCTTCCATGCTCACGTGACAAAGCACTAGTAAAGAAATTAGCGAATAGAAAGAGCACACGTGGCAGGCGAATTTGTATTACAAATCAAATTCAATTCAGTAGTGCATTAAAAGATCCTACGAACGATATTACTACATAAGAATGAAGCAATCAACAATGACCACATGGCGTTAAATGAACGGAGGATCAAACTATGGCAGCACATGAATCCGTGTGACACTAGATCCAGGGCAATGATTGGCTAATCACTCCCAATGATTGGACTAAATTTACAAAATTGCCCCCTTTTTGGCTATTTAATCCATCCGCTCCCCCTTACTTCAATTACTTAGGAATTTAGTTTTAATAGTTTTCTTTTTTTTAGTTTTTAGCTTATTAGTGTTTAAGTTTAGCTTATTTCAAATTTCTAAGCTTATTGTACTAGCTTAATTCAAAAGCTTATTGTTATATTGTATAAAAGATGGTTTGAAGCTTATTGTAATTGGTGGTTTGCTTATTATGTAAGCTTATTTGTTCTTTTTCCTTTCTACGTGTTAGCTTATTAATAAGCTGTGTTTTCGAGCTTATTCTCTTAGCTGATTAGTCTCAAAGCTCCTTAAAAGATTAAAAATCAACTCCTATAAGCTCTCTAAAGCTTATTTGAATCATTCTTATTAGTTTTTAAAGACTTTTTAAATCATAAGCTCTAATATGCTCTGATTTGGCTTATTAACATGCTTTAATTGTTCTAATGTTTTCAGAAGCTCATATTTGCTGATTGCATTTCATTTGAACTTATATTATCTAGACAAGTTTTCATTAGCTTATTTGCTTATTCGTTTTGCAATCTGAATAGTTTAAATGCTCGTAGCTTATTAGATTCCTATTTACTGTTTTTCGTGTGATTATTAGTCGTAATTATTACTTATTTGGTTTTCGAATAGTTTGTTTTCATTTAGATTCATTCTATAAAAAGGTGTTCATTGTTTTAGCTTATTGTCATAATTTCGAGTTATAGTGCTTATTATTAGAAATGCTTATCTCATATGTCTAAGTGCTCTTAGCTTTATCAGATTGCTTATTTATAGTGCTTAAATAGTGACTTGTCTCGTTTAAAAAAAGCTTGAGCTTATTCGATTATACTCGTTTAGTTTAGTTAGGATTTGCTATCTTAAAATGCTTTCTTGTGCTTATTTGATAAGTATATCTTGTATTTATCGCAGCTTATTCGGTTTAGCTTATTGGATAAGTTCTAAAGTAATATTCATATCTAACGGGATATACTATATATTATTACGACACGCGTTTGAACGTTTATCAACAAGCTCATTCAGCATCTTGTAGAACCTTAAGTAACACGATTCAAGTGTTTCACCATCCCTGGATGTAAACTTTCCAAATTCCCAATACAAATTGGTTTCAAGATCATGAACATTGATTGATTCACCTTGTTTCAATCTTTCAATTGCTTTCCACATCTCACATGCATTTGGACAAGCATCAACTGTGGAGTATATATCATTATCTATTCCTGTTAGAATTATCTGAACAACTTCAGCTTCAGCTTCTAATTGGTTCCTTATGTCTTGTGAAACATTCTTATATTATGCAACTAGAAATGTTCTTTCAGCCCATTAGAAATTGTAAGGTGGATTCTGGAGACAATACTGGATGAGTTCATTGTTAGATTTGGTGTCGATATATCTCTTAATTCGGGATTTCCACTAAACTTAGTTACCAAGTGCTAACATTGGTGGACGGTCTTTACCACCTGCTTCCATGATGGCATTGTGAAGAGCATTTAATGTTTGAGTTTGCAAGCTGTTATTGGAATTTGACATTTTGATGTTGTTGTGAATGGATATCGTATCTTAAGTTTTATGAAGTGATTGAGATTATGGTTTGATTTTACTTGGAAGTTCTTGTTCTTGTTGGAAATTATTGTTTTGATACGTGTCTTAGAAGTCCAAATGAATTGTCCAAATTAATTACACAAACCTCAAGATTACACAAACCGCAGAGAAATTAATTTCACAAACCGCATGATTCTTGAAATTTTAACATAGTTTAGTTTCGTAAAATGTCATAAACCTCAAAAATATGTAACCCCTGTAATGTAATAAACCGCTAAATACAATTTTACACAAACCGCAGGATGCTTAGATGCACAAATTGCAGAACACAAACCTCGGAAACACAAACCACAAAAAGCTTTATTACACAAACCTCAGTATTCATACATAAACCTTAGTATTCATACACAAACCTCAGTATTCAAACTTTTTCAGAAAATAACATTTTAAATCACTTAAAGACACACTTTTTGAACGTTTTTGATGATTCTTTTTGCACAACTAACTATATCTAGCCTATATCTAACATAAAACCACAAACTTTAACATTTTTAACACCAAAAGATTTTCCACTTGTTTATGTTTTTCGAATACTTTTCAAATAAGCTAGAAACTAGATAATATAAGCTGATTTAAACCTACAAATAAGCTAGAAAATCAAAACTACAAAAAGCTTAAAAACAACCAAATAAGCCGTAGCTTTGAATCCTAAAATAAGCTCAAAAGAAAGAAAAAAACTTATAAAAGACCACGAATCAAACACCTAAAACCCCTTGGCAATTGATACCACTTGTTATACCAAATAACTAAGATCCAAACACAAATAATAAGCTATACCAATAATCCATATTACATGAAATAAGTAAAAAAGAAAAGAGAGAAGTTTAGAGAGAGAAAACTAGAGAGAGAAAGAGAGGTGGATGATTACTATGTGTGAAATGGTGACCAACACCCTTTACCACATGAGGTGAAAGGGTATGTATAGTCCAACCCTTTTCCTAGACGTTGGGCTTTCTATCTTGGGCTAGGCTTGGCTTGTGTTGGGCTTTGAGCCCGATAGATGGACAATATTAGCTTAAAGTCCAAGCCCGTTGAACCCGACTAGACTATTACATTACAAGACTAATTAATACAAAGACGACCGACGACATTCTTGTTCGACTTATATAATTATAAGGCTAACAAAAACACAAGCTTATGAAACTTTTCAATTTAAAGAGAAAAATGTTGAGTTAATTCATCAGAGTTCATTAGAACATGTTAGATATGATCGTCTTCGAATGGAAAAAGAACAATTGCAAAAGGAATTCAAAATTCGTCATGATAAATACATTGAAAAATTGATTGCTTTGGAACACCAAGTAATATTTTTAGATGACATTGTTTATAAAAACAATCAGTCGATTCAAACCATTCATATGCTCACTTCTAACCCGAGTTCATCATATAATGGTAGACCAAGCTTTGTAAATCCTAAGCACCTCAAGAAAGCTCAATCTGAGAAACCATGTTTGTATAAGGTGACATATGATAAAGATGATCTAGTGAACATATTTGCACCAAATTGTGAAGAAACGCATATTCTTGAACAAGAAAATAGATCAAAATTAGATAAAGAGAAGATTAAAAACTATGACTATCAAAATAGTCTTTACGAACTTTTTACTCCTCAAACATAGAAATCTCTTGATGAATTGTATTTTGCCAATGAATTTCGAAAGAAAATATAGAGAAAATCTTTTGTTAAATACAAGCCAAATATTGTTAAAAACATAGGTTTTCTACCTACTCAAGCTTCGTTAAGTAAGAGTAGACACGATTTTATTGTTGTTCAACATAACATCATAAATTTCAAAACAATTGTTTCTTTGGATTGGGAAAAACGAATGGATAACATATGACAACAACCAATTACTCATGAGATAACTATGCTTGTGAAAATTCTTTTAATTCCTCTCGCGATAAAGACAAAAGAAAATGCTAATGAATTTGAAAAATCTCTTAAACAAGAAATGTTTGAAGATTTAGAGTATGTTCAATCACTTGAAAAGAGGTTGACGAACTTGAATCTAAAAAAACTGAATTTTCAAACGGATACGATCTTCTTCGCCAAGAATGTGTTTCAAAGGATATCATGTGTTCTATTCTTCGTTCTTTCGAGAGTCTTGATGAAAAAACTGAATTGCAATGCTTATATTTAGAGAAATATCAAGAATATACATATCTTAACACTAAGCTTTCAAAACGAAATGAAAATGTTGAAAACAAATCGTTTAATGAATTGTCAAAGAAGTTTGCTTAACTCGAACGACATTGCATCTCACTCGAACTGTCTTTACAGCTCAAAAACGAAGTTTTTCAAAATAACAGACCAAGCAAAAATCAAGATGCTCCTGAATTTCCTGAATTTTTTAAATAAATGAATTGAAAGCTCAGATTCAAGACAAGAACACATTGATAAGTAAGTTAAAGAAACTCATTGAAATTTTGAAAGGAGAATCTGCCGATACTAAGTTTGAAAAATCATCAGTTGTTCGACAACCAAATGCTTTTAGATTTCAAAAACCATCAGTTTAAGGTAAACTGACTCCTTTTTTAGATTCTCTTGAGATGAGAGATTTTTCAAAAGAAAAGTTGGTTACCCAAACTAATGTGTCAAAGGATTTATCAAAACCAGTCACTCCACAGATTATGCCTCAAACATGAAAATAAGCTATAAGAAACACGAATGTGATTAAACCATGAATGTATCAATTAGACACTCGGCCTACACAAACTAGAACACTCAGTGGCCTCAAACTTCTAGGAATACTAATCCTTGCTTGTGTACTTCTACAGGACTAATTCATAAAACTAGTGTTAGTAGACCACAACTTAAGAGCACTCAACTGAAAGAAAAGGTCGTGCAAAACAATAGTCAATTGAAGATTAAGAAGAAGGAAGTAGAAGACCACCATAGGATTTATAGTTTTTCAAATAAAACAAAGTCTGTAACTGCGTGTAATGACAGTTTAAAGCCTATAACTTCGAATGTTAATGTTATTTGTGTAACTGTTTACTTCGAATCATGATGCTTGTGTTTCTAAGTTTATCAATGATGTGAATGCTAGAACGAAGAAGACTAAAGAAGTGCTTATTAGTACTAGAAAACTCCAAATAAAAGCAAACTAATCTGTTACAACATCCCATAAGAAAACAGTTACTTCAGAAACTACTATCCTAAAATCCAAGAGTTAC
This sequence comes from Tanacetum coccineum, assembly GCA_026074375.1. Taxonomy (NCBI): domain Eukaryota; kingdom Viridiplantae; phylum Streptophyta; class Magnoliopsida; order Asterales; family Asteraceae; genus Tanacetum; species Tanacetum coccineum. The sequence continues at coordinate 22,921 of BQNB010054592.1, forward strand.
TTTAGGATGCTATATGAGAACACTAGTAAGACATGGAGTTGGTGGATTGAAAAACAATGTCCACCAGGATATAAATGGATGCCAAAGACCAAAAAGAAATGGGTGCCTAAAATTAAGACATAAAATATCTCAACGAGTATTAGTCCCACTATAGATACTGAATCTAGGAGAACTAATGACTCAACACCCACAAATGATTTAGGATCCAATTTATCAAATGCTCAATTGTTTTCTAAATCTTTTGCATATCGTATAAATCATCCTACTCATCATCGACTCTAGATGCACAAAGCACATGACGGGAAACCTCAAGGTGTTGTGTAATATCATCCAGAAATATCTATGTACGTTGCGGTTCGGGAATGATCAATTTGCACCGATTCTTAGATACAGGAATTTGGTTCAAGGAAATATCACGATCAAGAGGGTTTATTATGTCGAAGGCGTTAATCACAATTTATTCTCGGTTGGTCAATTATGTGATGCGGATTTAGAGGTTGCATTTCAAAAATCTACTTGCTTTGTGATAGATCTTCAGGGTAACAATCTACTTACGTGTAATCGTGGATCTGGTCTCTACACAATCTCTCTTCAAGAAACTTCTTCACCAAATCCAATCTGTTTCATCACAAAGGCGTCACCAACTCAAGCTTGGTTATGACATCGTAGAGTTTCTCATCTTAACTTTAACACCATCAACCTGCTTTCCAAAAAGGACATCATGAATGGCTTACCAAGTTAAAATATGGCAAAGATCAACTGTGTCCATCTTGTGAAATGAGTAAAGAAAAAAGAAGTACATTCAAGACAAAGATTATTCCAATCTCTAAAAGATGATTAAATTTGCTTCATATGGGCTTATGTGGTCCTATGCGGATTAAAATCATTAATGGAAAGAAATACATTCTGGTGATTGTTGATGACTACTCACGATACACTTGGACTCATTTTTTAAGATCCAAGGATGAGACACCAGAAGTACTTAAAGACTTTCTAAAGATGATTTAACGGAATCTTCAAGCTCAAGTGATTACTATTCAAACTGACAGAGGCACAAAGTTCTTAAACAAGACACTCCATGCATACTTTAAAGAATAAGGAATTGAACACCAAACATCCATTGCTCGAACACCTGAATAGAATGGCATTGTTAAAAGATGGAACCGTACTCTTGTTGAGGCTGCTCGAACAATGAGTTCGGCTTCTAACCTTCCTTTATTCTTTTGGGATGAAGCTATAGCAACCACATGTTACACCCAGAACAGATCTCTCAGCATCCCAAGACACGAAAAGACACCATATCACATCATAAATAACAGAAAACCTATTCTTAAACACCTTCACATCTTTGGCTACACCTGCTACATAACCAGAGATGGTGAAAACCTTGACAAGATAAAGGAGAAAGGGGATCCATGCATTTTGGTGGGATACTCTACACAGTTAAAAGGATATAAAGTCTACAACAAGAGGACAAAACTAATTGTTGAATAAATTCATATCAACTTTGATAAACTCAAGGAAATGTCAATGGTGTCGGATTATGACAACTCTGGCCCCACGCCCCAACTACAAAAGGCTTCTGATCATAACCATTCAAAACTCGGAATTCAAGACAACATCAATGAACCTTCAAGTTCAAAGCTAGTTCCAAATGTTTCTCCTCCAACAGACACATCAGACACATCACAAGGAAATCAAAGTATGTCAAAGTCTTCCACTCTATCTCATAATCTTCAACAACAAGACACACAACCTACATTGAATGTTCAACCTATAATAGAACCAACAACTCTAACAACATATGTCAATGCTGAGGAAACTAACACTGATCAATCAGCAGATGCACAATTTCAATAATATAAATTTATTAATCCTTTCTGTACACCTGTACAAGAATTTGCTGAGACTTCCTCACGCAATATTGATACTTTAAATTTGCATACGTTTTACCAAAGACACCGTTCTAACTACCATTGGACTAAAGATCATCCATTAGAACAAGTTCGTGGGAATCCATCAAAGCCTGTGCAAACAAGAAGACAACTTGTAACAACACCTGAAATGTGCATGTTCGCGCTCACCGTGAGTACTGCTAAACCGAAGAACCTTAAGGAAGCAATGGTTGATCACGCATATATCGACGCAATGCAAGAAGAGCTTCATCAATTCGACAGACTCAAAGTCTGGGAACTTGTTGACAAACCTTTTGGAAAGACAGTGATTAATCTAAAGTGGTTATGGAAAAACAAGAAAGATGAAGACCATACTGTAATTCACAATAAGGCACGACTTGTAGCTAAGGGGTATTGGCAATCCCCACGAGGTAGCTTTATCAACTAGACCAAGTACGCTTTAGAAATACTTAAAAACATGGAATGGACAAATGTGATAGCATTGGTACAACAATGGCTACTAAACCTAAACTGGATGCAGACTCGTGGAACACCCGTAGACCAAACACGATATCGAAGTATGATTGGGTCACTCATGTATCTGAATTCTAGTAAACCAGACTTAGTGCAAGTAGTATGCTACTATGCACGTTATCAAGCAAGACCAAAGAAAAAGCACCTCAAGGAGGTTAAAAGGATCTTTCGATACTTAAAGGGAAACATCAACATGGGACTCTGATATCCGAAGGATTATGGTTTTGAACTAACCGCTTTTTCAAATGTTGATCATGCCAGATGTCTTAATACTCGTAAAAGCACTTCTGGAGGAATACAATTCTTAGGTTAAAAGCTAGTTAGTTGGATGTCCAAAAAGCAGGACTGCATTGGATGAGGACACAACTTAAAGATTATGGTTTTGACTACAATAGAATACCGTTATACTATGACTCCTAGTCATCAATAGCAATCTTATACAACCTGTGCAACACTCCTATACCAAGCACATCAATCTCCATTACCATTTCATAAAGGAACATGTCGAACGTGCTATAATGTAATTGTACTTTTTTAGAACTGAATACCAGTTAGCTGACATGTTTATAAAAGCTCTTTCACAAGAAAGGTTTTAGTACTTGTTAGACAACTCGGTATGAGATGTTTGACTCTTGCAGAATTGGAGGTTCTTGCAAATAAGACCGCCTAATACTTCATCAAACATCGACTTTGGTATGTGCTTAGTATGTGCTTAAATACACATACCTTTTGCCTAATAAAACGAGCTAAAAAGACCAATAATGACCAATAATACATGAAAATACATTGTATTCATTTGTATTGTAAATTGTGTCTTGCAGGTACGGATATTAAATAAAAGGACAAAACTAATGGCAAAATGGACAAAATAGAGCATGTGAATAGAAAGAGCGCAGAAAACCGAAGCCGAAGGCGTATTTATATTTAATGGGCCAACCCGTACCCATTTTATTGGGCCAGATCAGCCCATTAAGAATAAATACTTATAAATCCTAAACTTTTATAAACCCTTAGTCCAAATCCATTTCAATACTTATAATGCCCAAAACAAAATCACAAGCCCAATCCTACTTGTATCCCTGGTCTAATGTCTTAAACACGGGTCAAGAGTAAAAATTACTATACATCTCCCCTAAAGTTTCCCTCCCATTTTCACCTCACCACATACGCAGGGTAAATCTCTACCCACTCTCACTCACTCGTTTCCCATATTCTAGAATTCAAGCCTGACACTCTCTAACACCCACTTATGACACGCTGGCAATCCTAAGACCTATGATTGGATGACGGGACGTGTAAGAGATCCAAGGGATGAAAGAGACGGATTTGGAATCAAGGGTTGAGATCAAAAGTTGGACACGCTCCTCTCTTGCTAGAAGCTTCTCAGTATCACTATAAAAGGAAGGGGAAAGCACACAGAGAAAGGCATCTAGGAGTAGGGTAGATTATTAGCTTATTAGTTTCTTAATTTAGCTTATTATTCTTTCATTTATATGTAATTTACTTTTCAATCTTGTTTAACACTTCATTTAATAAATTAAAAGTTTTCATTATATTGTGCCTTAATTCTGTCACAACTTTTAAGCAAATAGATTTAAATGTGTCCTACAAATAAGCTCAAATAAGCTCATTACTTTCTCAACTATTTCTAATTAAGCTAAGTTTAAATTAAGCTTAGTTTAATAAGCTCATTTCTCAATTTTCCTAAAAAGGGGTCTGAATAAGCCAATGGGATGATAAGTCAATTCTGGAAGGGCATATAGGCTATGTCTAGCTTATTCAATAAGCCAGCTTGTAGATTAGCTCATTTGAGCATTTAAATCCTTGTTTAGAGCAACGGATTAAGGTACACTTTTCCTTTTCATTTCTTAGCTTATTTTCTGCATTTGCTTATTAAACTGCTTATTACTTGCTTCTTTCTACTTAATGTTGCTTGATATGTTCTTTTATAGCTTTATATGATCAGCTTATAGCTTATATATCATTAGGATTAGTTTTCATATTTTCTGTCCATTTTTTAGTTAAAACTGCTTAATTACTTATCTTTTAAATAAGTGCTTATTTCTATTAAATGTTTGCTTATTTGTCTTTTATATACTTAGTGCTTTACCTGTTTTCTAAAATATAGGGCTTATTTAGGTTCATTCAAGCTTAATATGGAATTTTAGATTTTAAGGAAGTGTTTGGGATAAGACTTCAAATAGGTTTAAAATGGTTCATAACTGTTTTAGGTTTTTAAGTCAATTTCCTTAAGCTCTAATTCAGTCTTAATGCTAGTTGTTATCAACTTTGATTAAGTAGTTTTCATTTTTCAAGCTTGTTTTATCATTTTATAAGTATGCAAGTTCTAAAATTGAGCCAAGCTGCTTATTTGATAGATTCTCTAAAAAGGTCCTCAAGTGGTGGTTTTTATGCTTAATTCAGTTGCATTTGCAATTTTACAAATCTGTCTTAGGTCATTAGTAATTAGGATATGCATTTTACTCATCTTGGGTTAAAATAGTCAAGTTCATGTTTGTTTTTAAATGTCACATTATGCATATCAGAATGTGGCTTAAGTCTAGCTTATCTTTGATAAATACTCTGAGTTTTTTACAACAATATCTTTGCTGTGAAAACTGTGGGGGTCCTCATGAAAGTTTTCATTGTCAACCGATGAATCAAAACTATTTTGAGCCTAATTATTATAGTTTTGATCAACCCCCGCAGTATTCCATCGATCCTTAGCCTCCGATTATAAATCAAGAGTAGATAAGTAAATTAAATAAAGAAATCATTGAAAATTTACGACCCATGTTTGAGGAATTTCGTGAATGACAACAGGCGGCTAATATTGATCAATCACCTCCTCGTGAAATGAGTCTTAAAGAAATGGAGGATCTAAAGCAGCATTATTTAGATGAAATGAAAAGTTTAAGTAATGAATTACAAATTAAAGATTATCGTAATGAGAAAATACATATTCGTTTTAGAAGGGAATGTGAAGATATGATTGTTGAGCTTAAAAGTAAATTCAATGGAATGAGTATTGAGATTAATAAGAAGAAAGAACTTCAGTATTTAGAGCAGGTGGCTAAACTCAGTACTTATACTATCGAGCCTTCGCGACATTTCAGTTGTACTTGCTGTGATGACGATGATTACGAGGAGAGTACTATTCCTTTGAATTTAATTGATTCTCAAACACCTCCTGTGTATCGAATCACACCGTGTTATACCGACCTTGGAGCCCGAGACTCTCTCATCATGGGAATAAGGAACTTTAGTGCACTATACCTGAAACAGGAATCGGACGAATTCAAAAGTCTAATGTTGGAACCTTGTTCCAATCCTAAGATGAGTCGAGGATACTCCGGGAGAGATATGTGATTTTGTGATTTACCTTCGTGTGAGATTTCTACTCCCATTAACGTTTAAAAGGAAAAACCCGTGACTTCTCTAACCCCTTGTTCTATTCAGAAGAATGATTTTACCTCTAGTGATGACGAGTCACTATCCGATGAGGACGTTCCGGAAGATAATGTTAAAATTTACTCGAACCCTCTTTTCGAATTCGATGACGAATACATCTCTAGTGACGTAAATCCTCTTTTTAATAAATTGTTAGAGGACATCGAGTGCAAGGTTTCTTATGATTCCATCCTTGATGAGTCGACTCTCCTTGTCACACCTCTTTCTGATTCTAATGAGGATGAGTGTTTCACTCCTAGTGACGATGTTGAGCTTTTACTTCACCATGATTCATCTACACCAATGATAAGTGTTGTTTCCATTCTTGAGGGGTTCACCAAAGAACCTCCTCTCGAAGATAATGATGATTTATTTGATTTGGAATCTAAAGGGAATGAATGGAAGAAAATTTTGTACAATGCTCCAATTGATGATGTGATCTTTGACCCAGGAGGCGATATTGAGGAGATTAATGCTTTTCTAGACATTGATATTTCTACGGATATTGAAGACGGGTATCATGACTCGGAGGGAGATATTCTCTATCTTGAGAGCTTGCTTAGTAATGATACTATACTTACTCTCCCTCCGAAGGTATTTTTAGATCATGACCAAAGAACTTTAAGTGATAGTAATAATTTGAAGATTATGGTCAAACTTTTTGACCCCGGGATTTTTGAGAAATATTTTTCTCCTACATATGTGTTATCTTTCCATCACATATGTTATCCGAACTTTTCTTCCTTATTTCACTTATCCGGTGAATTCTCCTTTTCCTCTCTCCTCCGGGAGTGAGGATATCATTTTTGACCCCGGTATCTCCGCTTTTTATTTTTCTCTAGAAGTTTGCTCTTCCACTTGTTTCGTCCCTAATATTACGATGATATGGGGAGAGTCAAGCCAAAGACTCGCACAAAAACAAGCGCTTCGTGGGTGGCAACCCATGCTTATCCTTAGTAGTAGTAAATTATTATAATGAATAAGTGTGATGTGAGGAGGCTCTCCTCTTCATTTCTCGTGTTTTGTGTTTTGTGGTTTTTGTCTAGGATTGCCTCGGATTTTGAAGCCTCTCGTGCTCGTGGTTTTGTTCATCGTCCACTCGATCTTCAATCCTTCACATGCTTATTTACAGGAATCCGATATCCTAGATTTATTGATTTAACATTTATCTATTAAGCATACTTAATAAACGGCTTTAGATTTGCGTAGAAACCCCTTAATATTTGGATTCTGCCTTGAAATTAGTATGGGGGTGACAGTTTCATTTTGAGGACAATGTGTAGTTCTAGTATGGGGGGGATCTTTCGATTCGATCTTACTTGCATTTGCCTTGCCTTCGCGTAATCCTGTTTTTACCACCAAAATTTAAAAAAATATTATGATTTAATGCAAAAAATTTAAAAATTCCAAAATTATAATAAATGTTTTGTCATAATGTTTGACTTTCCTGCTGGGTAGAATAAGAATAAATTTTGACTCGATCATCGTGTTGAGCTCTTAGCTTTGTCCCTTAACCTTTATAAACGAGAAATGATAGAGTTGAATATAAGTTGGATGCTAAGCAAGGATTAGTTGGAAATCTTAAGAGCTCATAGTATAATTTGTGGCCTTTTCTCCCATAAGCTCCTAACCTGACTAATAATAAGTGCTATTTTCGAAAATTAAACTTAAATCAACTATTTTTGAATAACATTAATTTTTCTAGTCTTAGTTCAAATTTATACTTAAATTTTCTAAAAATAATTTTTCTCTATATATCGTGTTAATATATATAAAAAATAAAAAAAGTAATAATAATAATAAAAACTGTGGGCTGATAAAAGTTTACTATCTCTTGCCGGCTCACAACCGATGTGGCAGTCTTCAAAAGAAGGCCCATAGTAAGAATAATAATCCGAGACTGATAAAAGTTTGCTGCATCTTGCCGGCTCACAACCGATGTTGCAGCCTTTAAAAAGGTCGAGGATTTCCTTTGTTTAAGGTGGAGGTTATAAGTATAATTATATTAATGTTAAGTGTAATATATGTGATTTAATAAATATAGGGAAAATCTCTTTTTCTTAAATTTAAATATGCTTTTAAACTAAGACTATTTCGTTTTAAGTTGAGAATTATTTATTTAACCGGAAGCCTAAGAATTTTTGAAACCGAAGGTCCGTGAGTTCCGATACTATTCTCTGTGGGGTCTCAAAAGCCTGGTCACCTAAGCCGGTCTCGACTAGGATGTGTCGAGAAGAAAGTCGCTACATGGAATGATCTCGCCATCCAAATCCATAATTCTTGGGTGAACGAACGCAAAAAATATTGCAAAGGTTGATCCATGGTTGAAATTCAAAATAAGCACATTCACTTAAGATATAATAATTGTTGGGTGTGAAAAGTTTCATAAGTTACAAGTATGAGTAGTGTTAGCATCTTAACTCATATTTAACGGTGATTTTGTTTTTTGGAACAAGTGAAAAGTCAAAGACGATGAATTTATCCTCTTTGGACATTTTAGGATTGAAGTGCTTCTTGTTCTATGACCCTAAAGGTTATGGAAATAACGAAAGTCAAACATGTTAGTTAGTATAAGAAGAACAGGAAAAAGGAAAAATATAAAAATATGTGTGGTAATTTGTGTAGGTTTATAAAAATGGTCAAAACGGGGCTTTTCAAAGCTATTGATTCTTTAATCCCTTGATACTACTTCTCACTTTTTCGAGGTAATTAGTCGAGAGGGATTGAGATTCTTGGTTTTCTAAAGTGTTTACTTATAACATTGCGTGAGGACACGGCAATAACTTAGTATGGGGGATTTTGGTAGGTGCTTAAATACACATACATTTTGCCTAATAAAACGAGTTAAAAAGACCAATAATGACCAATAATACATGAAAAATACATTGTATTCATTTGTATTGTAAATTGTGTCTTGTAGGTACGGATATTAAATAAAAGGACAAAAATAATGGTAAAACGGACAAAACAGAGCACGGGAATAGAAAGAGCGCGGAAAACCAAAGCTGAAGGCTTATTTATATTTAATGGCCAATCCGTACCCATTTTATTGGGCCGGATCAGCCCATTAAGAATAAATACTTATAAATCCTAAACTTTTATAAACCCTTAGTCCAAATCTATTTCAATACTTATAAAGCCCAAAACAAATTCACAAGCCCAATCCCACTTGTATACCTGGTCTAATGTCTTAAACACGAGTCAAGAGTAAAAATTACTGTACATCTCTCCTAAAGTTTCCCTCTCATTTTCACCTCACCACACACGCAGGGTAAATCTCTACCCACTCTCACACACTCGTTTCCTTTCTTCTAGAAGTCAAGCCTGACACTCTCTGACACCCACTGATGCCACGCTGGCAATCCTAAGACCTATGATTGGATGACGGGACGTGTAAGAGATCCAAGGGATGAAAGTGACGGATTTGGAATCAAGGGTTGAGATGAAAAGTTGGAAACGCTCCTCTCTTGCTAGAAGCTTCTCAATATCACTATAAAAGGAAGGGGAAAGCACACAGAGAAAGGCATCTAGGAGTAGGGTAGCTTATTAGTTTCTTAATTTAGCTTATTGTTCTTTCATTTATATGTAATTTACTTTTCCAAGCTTGTAATCACTTTCAGTTTAATAAAATTAAAAGTTTCATTTATATTGTGCCTTAATTCTGTCACAACTTTTAAGCAAATAGATTTAAATGTGTCCTACAAATAAGCTCAAATAAGCTCATTACTTTCTCAACTATTTCTAATTAAGCTAAGTTTAAATTAAGCTTAGTTTAATAAGCTCATTTCTCAATTTTCCTAAAAAGGGGTCTGAATAAGCCAATGGGATGATAAGTCAATTCTGGAAGGGCTTATAGGGCTTATTCTAGGCTTATTCAATAAGCCAGCTTATAGATTAGCTCATTTGTGCATTTAAATCCTTGTTTAGAGCAAAGGATTAAGGTACACTTTTCCTTTTCATTTCTTATCTTATTTTTTGCATTTGCTTATTAAACTGCTCATTGCTTGCTTATTTTTGTTTAATGTTGCTTGATATGTTCTTTTATAGCTTTATATGATCAGCTTATAGCTTATATGTCATTAGGATTAGTTTTCTTATTTTCTGTCCATTTTTTAGTTAAAACTGCTTAATTACTTATCTCTTAAATAAATGCTTATTTCTATTAAATGTTTGCTTATTTGTCTTTTATATACTTAGTGCTTTACCTGTTTTCTAAAATATAGGGCTTTATTAGGTTCATTCAAGCTTAATATGGAATTTTAGATTTTAAGGGAGTGTTTGGGATAAGATTTCAAATAGGTTTAAAATGGTTCATAACTGTTTTAGGTTTTTAAGTCAGTTTCCTTAAGCTCTAATTCAGTCTTAATGCTAGTTGTTATCAACTTTGATTAAGTAGTTTTCATTTTTCAAGCTTGTTTTATCATTTTCTATGTATGCTAGTTCTAAAATTAAGCCAAGCTGCTTATTTGATAGATGCTCTAAAAAGGTCCTCAAGTGGTGGTTTTTATGCTTAATTCAGTTGCATTTGCATTTTTACAAATCTGTCTTGGGTCATTAGTAATTAGGAAATGCATTTTACTCATCTTAGGTTAAAACAGTCAAGTTCATGTTTGTTTTTAAATGTCACATTATGCATATCAGAATGTGGCTTAAGTCTAGCTTATCTTTGATAAATACTCCGAGTTTTTTACAACAATATCTTTGCTGTGAAAACTGTGGGGGTCCTCATGAAAGTTTTCATTGTCAACCGATGAATCAAAACTATTTTGAGCCTAATTATTATAGTTTTGATCAACCCCCGCTTAATCAGCAAAGGATAAGTGATGTACACAATGGATGGGATAAAATAGATGAATTGCAGAATGAACTTCTTCAAATAATACAATCATTTTGTGAAAAGTTTCTTCAACAAAAGCAGGCGGCTAGCATCGATCAATCACCTCTTCAAGAAATGAGTCTCCAAGAAATGGAGGATCTTAAGCAGCATTATTTAGATGAAATGTTAAGTTTAAGTAATGACTTACAAATTAAAGATTATCGTAATGAGAAAATTGATATTCGTTTTAGAAGGGAATGTGAAAATATGATTGATGAGCTTAAAGGTAAATTCAATGGAATGAGTATTGAGATTAATAAAAAGAAAGAGCTTCAGCAACTAGAGCAGGCGGCTAAACTTAGTACCTATACTACCGAGCCTTCGCGACGTTTCAATTATTTTTATGATGACGATGACGAGGAGAGTTCTATTCCTTTGAGAGATATTATTTCTAAACTTCCTTCGTCTATCGAAATCACATCCGTTTTATCGACTTGGGAGCCCGAGGACTCTCTCATCATGAGGAATGAGGAACTTAGAACTATTCCTGAAAAGGAATCAGACGAATTAATAAAGTCTAGTGTTGAGGACCTTGTTCCAATCCCAAGTGAGTCCGAGGATACATCCGGGAGAGATAGTGATTGTGATTTACCTTTGTGTGATGATTTCTCTCCCATTAACATTTATAAGGAAAAACTCGTGACTTTCTCTAACCCTCTTTTCGATTCAAATGATGATTTTACCTCTAGTGATGATGAGTCACTCTCCGATGAGGACGTTCCGGAAGATAATGTTAAAATTTACTCGAACCCACTTTTCGAATTCGATGACGAATACATCTCTAGTGACGTAAATCCTCTTTTTAATAAAGTGTTAGAGGACTTCGAGTGCAAGGTTTCTTATGATTCCATCTTTGATGAGTCGACTCTCCTTGTCACACCTCTTTCTGATTCTAATGAGGATGAGTGTTTCACTCCTAGTGACGACGTTGAGCTTTTACTTCACCATGATTCATCTATACCAATGATAAGTGTTGTTTCCATTCTCGAGGGGTTCACCAATGAACCTCCTCTCGAAGAGAAAGATGATTTATTTGATTTGGAATCCAAAGGAAATGAATGAAAGAAGATTTTGTACAATGCTCCAATTGATGATGTAATCTTTGACCCATGAGGCAATATTGATGAGATTAATGCTTTTCTAAACATTGATATTTCTACAGATATTGAAGACGGGTATCATGACTCGGAGGGAGATATTCTCTGTCTTGAGAGCTTTCTTAGTAATGATACTTTACTTACTCTCCGTCCGAAGGTATTTTTAGATCATGAACCAAGAACTTTAAGTGATAGTAATAATTTGAAGATTATGGTCAAAGTTTTCGACCCCGGGATTTTTGAGAAATATTTTTCTCCTACATATGTGAGCTTAACCTTTGTGGATCGCCATTATCTTTCCTTCACATATGTTATCCGAACATTTCTTCCTTATTTCACTTATCCGGTAAATTCTCCTTTTCCTCTCTCCTCCGGGAGTGAGGATATCATTTTTGACCCCGGTATCTCCGCTTTTGATTTTTCTCTAGAGCCGATGGCATTTAAATGTCCAATGGAAGATTGCTCTTCCACTTGTTTCGTCCTTAATATTACGATGATATGGGGAGAGTCAAGCTAGAGACTCGCACAAAAACAAGTGCTTCGTGGGTGGCAACCCATTATTAACCTTAGTAGTAGAAAATTAATATAATGAATAAGTGTGATGTGAGGAGGCTCGCCTCGTCCTTTTCTCGTGTTTCGTGTTTTGTGGTTTTTGTCTAGGATTGCCCTGGATTTTAAAGACTCTCGTGCTCGTGGTTTTGTTCATCGTCTATTCAATCTTCAATCCTTCGCATGCTTATTTATGGTAATTCGATATCCTAGATCTTATTGATTTAACGTTTATCTGTTAAGCATACTTAATAAACGGCTTTAGATTTGCGTAGAAACCCCTTAATATTTGGATTATGCCTTGAAATTAGTATGGGGGTGATAGATTCACTTTGAGGACAATGTGTAGTTCTAGTATGGGGGGATCTTTCGATTCGATCTTACATGCATTTGCCTTGCCTTCGCGTAATCCCGTTTTTACCACTAAAATTTAAAAAAATATTATGATTTAATGCAAAAATTTTAAAAATTCCAAAAATATAATAATTGTTTTGTCACAATGTTTGGTTTTCTTGCTGGGTAGAATAAGAATAAATTTTGACTCGATCGAGCGTGTTGAGCTCTTAGCTTTGTCCCTTAACCTTTATAAACGAGAAATGATAGAGTGGAATATAAGTTGGATGCTAAGCAAGGATTAGTTGGAAATCTTAAGAGCTCATAGTATAATTTGTGGCTTTTTCTCCCATAAGCTCCTAACCTGACTAATAATAAGTGCTATTTTCGAAAATTAAACTTAAATCAACTATTTTTGAATAACAATAATTTTTCTTGTCTTAGTTCATATTTATACTTAAATTTTTTAAAATAATTTTTCTCTATATATCGTGGTAATATATATATAAATAAAAAAATAAAAATAAAAAAGTAATAATAATAATAAAAATTGTGGGCTGATAAAAGTTTGCTGCATCTTGCCGGCTCACAACCGATGTTGCAGCCTTCAAAAAGGTCGAGGATTTCCTTCGTTTAAGGTGGAGGTTATAAGTATAATTATATTAATGTTAAGTGTAATATATGTGATTTAATAAATATAGGGAAAATCTCTTTTTCTTAAATTTAAATATGCTTTTGAACTAAGACTATTTCGTTTTAAGTTGTGAATTGTTTATTTAACGGGAAGCCTAAGAGTTTTTGAAACCGAAGGTCCGTGAGTTCCGATACTATTCTCTGTGGGGTGTCAAAAGCCTGGTCACCTAAGCCGGTCTCGGCTGGGATGTGCCGAGAAGAAAGTCGCTACATGGAATGATCTCGCCTTCAAAATCATAATTCTTGGGTGGAACGTAAAGCATAGAAATATTGCAAAGGTTGATCCATGGTTGAAATTCGAAATAAGCACATTCACTTAAGATATAATAATTGTTGGGAGTGAAAAGTTTCACAAGTTACAAGTATGAGTAGTGTTAGCATCTTAACTTATATTTAACAGTGATTTCGTTTTTTTGGAACAAGTGAAAAGTCGGGGACGATGAATTTATCCTCTTTGGACATTTTAGGATTGAAGTGCTTCTTGTTCTATGACCCTAAAGGTTATGAAAATAACGAAAGTCAAACATGTTAGTTAGTATAAGAAGAAAAAGAAAAAGGAAAAATATAAAAATATGTGTGGTAATTAGTGTAGGTTTATAAAAATGGTCAAAACGGGGCTTTTCAAAGCTATTGATTCTTTAATTCCCTTTGATGAATACTTAGCTACTTTTCGAGGTAATTAGTTGAGAGGGATTGAGATTCTTGGTTTTCTAAAGTGTTTACTTATAACATTGCGTGAGGACACGGCAATAGCTTAGTATGGGGGATTTTGGTATGTGTTTAAATACACATACCTTTTGCCTAATAAAACGAGCTAAAAAGACCAATAATGACCAATAATACATGAAAAATACATTGTATTCGTTTGTATTGTAAATTGTGTCTTGCAGGTACGGATATTAAATAAAAGGACAAAAATAATGGCAAAACGGACAAAACAGAGCACGGGAATAGAAAGAGGGCGGAAAACTGAAGCCGAAGGCGTATTTATATTTAATGGGCCAACCCGTACCCATTTTATTGGGCCGGATCAGCCCATTAAGAATAAATACTTATAAATCCTAAACTTTTATAAACCCTTAGTCCAAATCCATTTCAATACTTATAAAGCCCAAAACAAAATCACAAGCCCAATCCCACTTGTATCCCTGGTCTAATGTCTTAAACACGAGTCAAGAGTAAAAATTACTATACATCACTCCCAAAGTTTCCCTCCCATTTTCAGCTCACCACACACGTAGGGTAAATCTCTACCCACTCTCACTCACTCGTTTCCCATCTTCTAGAAGTCAAGCCTGACACTCTCTGACACCCAATTATGCCACGCTGGCAATCTTAAGACATATGATTGCATGACGGGACGTGTAAGAGATCCAAGGGATGAAAGAGACGGATTTGGAATCAAGAATTGAGATCAAAAGTTGGACACGCTCCTCTCTTGCTAGAAGCTTCTCAGTATCACTATAAAAGGAAGGGGAAAGCACACAGAGAAATGCATCTAGGAGTAGGGTAGCTTATTAGCTTATTAGTTTCTTAATTTAGCTTATTGTTCTTTCATTTAAATGTAATTTACTTTTCTAAGCTTGTAATCACTTTCAGTTTAATAAAATTAAAAGTTTCATTTATATTGTGCCTTAATTCTGTCTCAACTTTTAAGCAAATAGATTTAAATGTGTCCTACTAATAAGCTCAAATAAGCTCATTACTTTCTCAGCTATTTCTAATTAAGCTAAGTTTGAATTAAGCTTAGCTTAATAAGCTCATTTCTCAATTTTCCTAAAAAGGGGTCTGAATAAGCCAATGGGATGATAAGTCAATTCTGGAAGGGCTTATAGGGCTTATTCTAGGCTTATTCAATAAGCCAGCTTGTAGATTAGCTCATTTGAGCATTTAAATCCTTGTTTAGAGCAAAGGATTAAGGTACACTTTTCCTTTTCATTTCTTAGCTTATTTTCTGCATTTGCTTATTAAACTGCTTATTGCTTGCTTATTTTTGCTTAATGTTGCTTGATATGTTCTTTTATAGCTTTATATGATCAGCTTATAGCTTATATGTCATTAGGATTAATTTTCATATTTATAGTCCATTTTTTAGTTAAAAATGATTAATTACTTATCTCTTAAATAAGTGCTTATTTCTATTAAATGTTTGCTTATTTGTCTTTTATATACTTAGTGCTTTACCTGTTTTCCAAAATCTAGGGCTTATTTAGGTTCATTCAAGCTTAATATGGAATTTTAGATTTTAAGGAGTGTTTGGGATAAGATTTCAAATAGGTTTAAAATGGTTCATAACTGTTTTAGGTTTTTAAGTCAATTTCCTTAAGCTCTAATTCAGTCTTAATGCTAGTTGTTATCAACTTTGATTAAGTAGTTTTCATTTTTCAAGCTTGTTTTATCAGTTTCTAAGTATGTTAGTTCTAAAATTGAGCCAAGCTGCTTATTTGATAGATTCTCTAAAAAGGTCCTCAAGTGGTGGTTTTTATGCTTAATTCAATTGCATTTGCATTTTTACAAATATGTCTTGGGTCATTAGTAATTAGGAAATGCATTTTACTCATCTTAGGTTAAAACAGTCAAGTTCATGTTTGTTTTTAAATGTCACATTATGCATATTAGAATGTGGCTTAAGTCTAACTTATCTTTGATAACATTTTGTTTTAATTTAGCTTAAAATGGTATGTTTTACATTTATTTTGAGTTTTTAGAATCCTTTTTTAGTCTCAAATATAAGCCTGCAAGTAGTGTTATTTTACTAAAATTCCAAAAATAGTTAGAGTAAACTGTCCTTTTTAGTTCCATTTTCCAGCTTATTTCTTTGCCTAAGTTAGCTTATCTTTGGCTTATTTGGGTTCTTTGAAACTAGTCCTCTACCTGTTTTAAGTTTTTAACTTTTTCTTTTTGCTTATTGAGTCTTAAAACTTAGTCTAAATTCTGTCAATCTTTTAAAGTATGCTATCTTATAGCTTTTTAGAGTGCTTTTTAGCTTTTAGGCTTTGCTTATTTTGGTTCCTTTGTGCTTATTAAGTTTAGGGTTATGGTTGTTTTCAGCTTATTTGCATTTCTCTTAGCTTATTGTGCCCGTAATGCCAAAACAATTTAGCTTAAAAGTCATTAGACTTGTTAAGCT
>BQNB010054593.1:0-17500 GCA_026074375.1 Tanacetum coccineum
AAGATAGGGCCTCGCCTTCCATACATAAAGCTGCTGCTCGTAGTTGTTCTTGTTGCGGAAGTCCTTGAATTTCAAAATACCGTTTAACATATGAGTTTATTTTTGTTGCGTAGCTCGTATAATATTAATGTAATATTAGGGTTATTTTAGATAACAATTTCTAACACTTTGAATGTTGGAACCATATCAACAAACGCCTTTTAAAACCATCCCATGTATTATGTTTTATGTTAATTATAGTTGCTATATGAGTTTATTTTTGTTGCGTAGCTCGTATAATTTTAATGTAATATTAGGGTTATTTTAGATAACAATTTCTAACACTTTGAATGTTGGAACCATATCAACAAACGCCTTTTAAAACCATCCCATGTATTATGTTTTATGTTAATTATAGTTGCTATATGAGTTTATTTTTGTTGCGTAGCTCGTATAATTTTAATGTAATATTAGGGTTATTTTAGATAACAATTTCTAACACTTTGAATGTTGGAACCATATCAACAAACGCCTTTTAAAACCATCCCATGTATGGAATGGAGTTTGTCCCTCACTCTATCTATACCAAGATAGGGCCTCGCCTTCCATACATAAAGCTGCTGCTCGTAGTTGTTCTTGTTGCGGAAGTCCTTGAATTTCAAAATACCGTTTAACTCTATATATCCATCCATATGCATCTTCACCTTCAAACACCGGCATCTTTAACTTTCTCATTCTATGCTCAAAGCCGTGATACGCTGTTGGGATTCTTGATTTGATGAGACAAATTAAATAAAAGAATGAAACAAAAGGACTTAAATGCAAAAGAAGAATTCTTCAAAAGATGAAAGATTTTGAAGATTTTAGAAGATCACCTTAAGAAGATAAAGCTACGGAAGATAATATTATATGTTAGGAAGATATTATTTGTTCTTATCTTTTGTAATTTGTTCTTATCCTTTGTAAACCTAGATATCTCTAGTATATAAAGAGATATCAGGCATATGGTTTTAGGTATCCTAGAAACATAGAACTCTCCCAATGAGAGTCTAGAAAACGTGTGTGTATACACGATAGTTAGTAGTTAGTTAGCTAGATAGTTAATAGTTAGTTAGTAGTCCCAAAGTATAGATTTGGGGCTAGGTGGAATCGTATGAAATAAAGAAAATCTTGAAAAACATCATTGTTCTAATTGTTATTATTTCGCTGTGTAATTGTTTATCTTTGATGTTTGTAATCCTAGATTAGATCTAAACAATCTGAGTCTTAAACGATCTAAGGGGTCATAACAGACTCCACAATTGGTATCAGATCCTGGTGGCTCTTGATCTAGGATCAACAGGGTTTGTTTTTGTGTCGCATCTATGAAGAAAAAGAAGGTTCGAATTTTTTGCTTTGGCTACAAGTGAAATTCGGTGATGTTTATGATTTTTGGTAAAGAGCAAATTCGGTGAAGATGAAGGTATGGTTTTCGGTTTTAATAATAAGGATCTCATGTCTTTGATGTGTTTCATTATATGATTCTTAGATTTGGATGTTCTTGGTTCGTGTGGTTAATATTGTTACATCACAACCAGAAATCAGAAGACACAAGGAGATCAAAGAAGCGTGGGGTTTACAAAAACCGAATAAGGGTCTGAATCGATTCAAAGGATTCAAATCATCTAGGGTTTCGCAACAAGTGATAAAGCAGCAGGTCTCATGGGATACAAGTTGAAACCGCGGGTATTAATGATAATTTGTGACGGATTTATGACAGCTTTATGACATAAAAAAAGCGTCGTCTAGATCCTTAAACAGTGATTATTAGTACTGCTGAGATTCGTAAAGAATAGTGATGCTTCTATACTTTCTATTGCCAAGGTCATCACGTATTGTGCTGCTATCCATAAAAAGTTTTTTTGGTTCGTGTTTGGTGGTGATGCTGTTGGATATGGATGCGATCTTATTTAATACTTCATGATTATGGTAGTCATTGGTAAGTCAATGTGTAAATTAATGCTGCTAACTTCTACCGAGGGCAACACTTTTAATGCTTCTGCAGCCACAGGGACCTACAATCAAGAAGGTCCCAGATATCGTCCTCAAGGAGAAACTAATTATCGTGCTAGCAATCAAATGAGACCATCCGGTTTTCCTCAACCGAATGTGCAGAACAATCAGAACCGGTATAATCAAAATCAAGGATACAATCAGAATAATTTTAATCAAGGAAATCAGAATTATCAAGCTTCGCTTAATCAAACTCAAGTTGGACCTTCGAATGATTTCTCAAACTACATGAAGACTAATGACGTTAATATAAGAGCTATGCAAAATCAAATAAACAATATGAAGGCAGAATTTAAGAATGAAGTCCAGACTACGATGAGGAATAAGAGAAATGAGTTAACTGTATGATTATAAAGGAACTGAGAGCACCGCCCCCTCACATAGGGTCAAAGGCTGAGTTTTTTTCAAATTAATGCAATAGTCCTTCGGGTTCGGTGATCATTCCTTGTATACCGTTGTTGCTAACCCGAGAGGTGACTTGAAAGCTATAACTACCCGAAGTGGTGTTTCTTATGATAGACCTACGATTCTACCTACTTCTTCTCCTTCTAGAACGGAAGTGAACGTGAACCAGGAGGCGACATAATGGAAAGGTTCAAACTACATAAATTTAGGATAGTACTGCCACACGTCCATAACCTCCGGTTGTCCCAATTAGTTCCTATTCCAGAGCACAGATTGTTGCTCCAAAGCCTAATCCTAAACCGTCGATACCTTATCCTTCAAGGCTTAACGACCAAAAGCTCCATGAGAAAGCTAATAATCAAATGTTGAAGTTCCTTCAAATCTTTCAAAGATTACATTTCGATCTTAGCTTTGCTGATGCTCTTCTTCACATGCCTAAGTTTGCTTCTACGTTTAAGAGTCTCCTTAGTAATAAAGAGAAATTATTTGAATTGGCAAATACTCCATTAAATGAGAATTATTCGACGGTGCTCCTTAAGAAGTTGCCCGAAAAACTTAGAGACCCCGGCAAGTTTCTTATTCCTTGTGATTTTTCGGAGCTAGATGAGTGCTTAGCCTTAGCCGATCTTGGCGCTAGCATCAACTTAATGCCTTTTTCCGTATGGAAGAAGCTTTCACTCCCGGCACTTACCCCTACTCGCATGACTCTCGAGCTCGCAAATCGATTGGTTGCTTATCCGGTTGGTGTTTCCGAAGATGTCTTTGTGAAAGTAGGAAAGTTTCATTTTCCAGCCGACTTTGTTGTAGTTGATTACGATGTCGATACGAATCCTCAGGTTCCCTCAATCATCCGGGAGGCCATATTTCTCTGCAGTGACTGCATGAGCATTACAATTTCGTTGTACACACGCGGGTCGAAGAGTTTAACTCTTCGAGTACAATGATGAAGCCATAACGTTTAAATGTCGGACAACACTTTCGAGATACTCCCTATAGATATGTATGATGAATTCAGTTTAATCGAATCGATGAGCCATAACGCTTTAATATGTGAAGGAAGAAGCTCAAGGACTAAGCTTGGATTTTCGGATCTCGCGTATAACTATAATGGCAATCTCACTCCGACTTTCTGATCCTATCAATACTACCTCTTCCCCCTCATCTTCACTCCCTTTTTGAGCAGGATGCTCTTTCAATTTTGCGAAAAGATCGAAGCTTGTCTACAAGTTATTTCAATTCCACATGGAATTAATGATGCCGACATTTGATCAGGAGGGAGACGCACGTTTTTTATATTTTTTCTTCTACTTGGAGACAAGTATATTAAATGATGATCCCATCATCAACCTCTCCCTCAGAAAGAACACTTAACTTTTTGGCAGGAAACTTAAAATATAAAATCTTCTGTTGACTGAATCCTTCGGGGCCTTGAAGCTCACGGATTTACCTTCTCATCTTGAATATGCATTTTTAGAACAACGATGTAGGATCCCTAGAACAATCCAAGATAAATCAGGCAAGATCACTATAGCACTAATAAGAATTAAACATTAAAGAACTTTTTGATTGAAAGAAATAATAGTGGCTACAAACCCTAAAGATGAAAAATATTATTGAGTAGCTTTTTTGTCTCACCTAGAAATGAAGAATAAAATGGCTTTATATAGCCTCACAATAAGACCTAAAAGAGGCCTTTTGAAATCGGGCCATTTCCGTGGCTTTTCTACAATAAAATGCCAATTAACCATTAATTTACATGTTCTTTCGAACTAGACTTTTGTTCTTGTATCTTACTCGCTAGTGCTCCCGAAAGCTTCTTTGTTCCGTAACGAGTCCATTTATGTGATCCTAACAAATCTTCCCCCTAAGATGAGGTATTCATGAAAAGTACTGTATCTTGAAAGCTACTCACTACTTTGTCTCTTTAGCTCAGTTTGTTGATAGGAACGTACACTTCTACATTGTTCGTAGCTTTGGCTAATTCCAATTCTTTACCACCTTGATTCATGATACTTCAGAACTTGCAATGTGATGACTTGATTTGATTTTAACTTGTTTAAGCTTTACTTTCTCTGAATTACTTTGAGTGATCTTTCTTTACACAAACTTCTGACTTCTGCAGTACGCTGATCTTTAGTCTCACATTCTCATATCTTTCGGATCTGGAAAGCTTTGATGATGTATCTTCTCTAATCTCCATAACGTTTAGCAATATTGAAGAAGACACATTGATTTTCAGAGATTGCGTGCACAAGCCTTTATATGTAAACTTCGCTTGATTTAGCTTCAGATATTGTGAGTAAGGATATGAAGCATGTCGATTGAGCATCGCTAATATTTGAGTCGTCAATCGCTATGATAGAACATAGTTTAGTCACACAACAAAAACATTTTGTTAGTAAAACTCCACTTTAATGTGCACTAGAAAAGACGCACTTATGCGTGAACACACAAAGGTTTTATATTTTGAAGGGACCGAGTATAGATGATACTCAATCGTGGTCGTTACGATTAACCTTTGATATGGCCGTGAAGGATCACAATGATTACAGTATAATTACCGGCACCTGTGGATCAGATAGATCATTAAAAGAACCTCTTTGACAGGTTTTCCCGACACGTGACCAAGCTAGTTCCTCTAATTCCTAAGTATCAGATTCCCTAATCGTTTTCGCCTTCCTCTATATCAGATGTCCGAAGACTAACACACTATAAGTATTTCTACTAATAGAATGGTAAAGAGTGAGTCAGTACAGTTACTATCTGCTGACTATACCGTATAATTCCTTTTTTTCAGCGTTTTACTTCTTAATACAATTAAGTACCGTAGAAGGCCTGTGGCAAAAATGATTTGAAAAACATTCGATGTGCTTATAAAATTTGTTTGGGGCACAAACGAAAGTTTAAATCAGAATGCTTCTGATGATGTTTTGAAATATATCCCGAAAGATATGAAGTGCCTTGGGAAATCCAAACTTGTACAAGTACATTTATGGAAATCCACTTCACTAGTGGGCGCAGTCCGAAGACCAGGCATGAGCATTCCATACAATCACCTTGGTGGGTACAACATCACTTTCTTTTCAGACATTCCATAAGAGTCACTTTCACGATACAAGAAACAAAAGATCTTGTCATTTATCAGGAGGGAGATACGGTGTATAACACAAACTTTTGGTACCTTGAACATTTTTGATCATGATTACACACTTATATGCCCCCCCCTACACATGGTGCATTCGATAATCGAAAGAAGTACTAGCCCACATGCATGGATAGGACATAGCATTTTAGAATTAATCGAATCATTAAATTATCCCTTTACATGTTAAAGTCACATTTTCTCCCCCGATCAAAATATGAACATGATGAATGGTTTTGATCTAGAATTGACTTAAATGTATCAATCTCCACCACACTCAACAGTAAGGGGGGTGGAGGTAAATAGCACAAATATCACGTGAAGACAATTAAAACAAGACCATTAGAAAATACACCCAACCCAGACAGAAAATGATACGGCAATTTTGCAGTATCCCCCCCCCCCTGTCATGCACATTGTAAAGCGGCTTGGTCCGTGTCAATCTTCTCAGCAATAGAATCCAGCAACAGACAACGTCCTTACAGACATGCAACAAACTGTGAGAAATACTGATTACTCCCTCACAACAATGACCCGTCGGCAATGTTTGATTTGGATTAACCCGAACATGTTTGATAAACAACAAGTGTTTATTGAGAAAAATGGATTCGGGCACGGACTTGACAACTTCTTGTCTGGAACGAAATAATGTTCACTGAAACGCTACACTAAAATCTCTGGGAAAAGACCGGGTTAACGTCTGAAATAACTGCAAGCCATTTAGCTAACAAACAAAAATTTTGAATTTTTTTTTAATCAATAACACAATGATAAACAATGCTTGAGCATTCAAAAAATACAGATAACCCTTGGACAACCAGCTTTTCGATCACTAAGTTTGCATCACAGAACATCTGACGGGACATTAGTAACCTTACTTGGAACGATATGAACTACCAGCTCGGGTAAGCTTCTAAAGCTCAACAAAGGGTTTTCCATTATCCTAGTTTAAAGGACAGTTTATCATACAACGCAAAATGTCGTCCAGTGGAGTTTCCACTTAGTGCTTACAACACTACCAACCCACACCTTTCCAAGTTGGTCTCTACAGAAGCTGTCTTAGTACATAGGTTCACAATTATGAATTTCTGTTGCCCTTCCAAAATTTCTTGAGTATGATTCATCACTATGTTTGGCATGGGGGTTTTGGCATTCACCCCGACATCAAAGAGACGAATCAATCAAAATTGATTATGATCAGGACCACATTCCAACTTCCTATTGTCGATTATGCTAGCTCTCCTCAGCGTTCACAACTTATTATTAGGCAAGATACTGATGGTTCCGAGTAGTGGCCTCTTATGGCAAAGGTTTCGAGATTTCAGTGGGAGCATGTTTGGTTCCTTTCTTAGTATAACAGATTCACGATCAATAACATTAGGGTTCTTGTTTTGGTTGCACTGGTATGTTTCTTCTGTGTGGGTCTATTTGAAGTCCTGGGGGTTCTTCGAAAAGTAACTTGCTTTTTCTTAGGCAACGGGGGTATGTTTTTATACCACACGTTGGCTCTTTTGGAAGGTGGAACGTACTTTGAAAACTGTTGTATACATCCCTGAAGCAAGAACTTCTTTGGGTTTCTTAGAGGTGTAATCCACTACTCTTTTTGCCATACGCTCATTTTATCAGTATGGGCATTCTCAGCAGTAAGGCATTAATCTTTGTGTGAATGTAGAAACGTGAGTAAGCATTAGATTTCGACCATTTTTCTTTCATAATGTCGTCTCAGATTCACATTCTCTCCTTAAGAATCCATCATTCAGATCCTAACTGAAGTATCGCATCTTTCAACTGAGTTAACTCCAGTTTCTAAGGCCTTGCTATCAAGCTACCTACAGTGGTCCTACATTCAACACCTTCATATGTTGATCTGAGCATCTAAAATTCCTGATAGTGTCATCTTTCCCTTGAAGCTAGTTTTCTCCTTAACTTGTTATTTCAAAAATTGCATTGGAACGGCACTAGAAGTGGTCCTTGGCACTATTTTATAGTTTTTGAAATTTTAAGTTGTAAATCAAATAGGGGAGTTCTTGTGTAAAATGAGAGTTACGTTTCTCAGATTCAATGACCATCCTTTGGTTGTTTTAAAAACTTCAAGCTTCCTTTCAAGAAATTTAGTGTGGTTCCCTATCGCATATCAGATCTAAGATCTTCGCGCGAAACGCAATCGAACTAGGGGGTACAACAAGTATCGGAAGCTAAGACACAATACAAATATCTTTTCTACACATTCGACAGCATTAAGCAGTCATTTTTGATTAAAAGATTGTTTTTCTCCTAAGGTCAAGTTCCGTTGTTACTAAGACTACACTATGTGTCATAACTAGCTCAGCTGCCCCGCATACCAAGTCTCATCAAAAATCTGTTCATTATCTTTTACGTTCTCTTGGCAAACTGTTAGACATAGGACTAGATAGTTAATAGTTAGTTAGTAGTCCCAAAGTATTGATTTGGGCAAGGTGGAATCGTATGGAATAAAGAAAACCTTGAAAACATCATTGTTCTTATTGTTATTATTCCGCTGCGTAATTGTTTATCTTTGATGTTTGTAATCCTATATTAGATCTAAACAATCTGAGTCTTAAACGATCTAAGGGGTCATAATAGACTTTCACAAATTTCATGGTTTTGAGAGGGACGATCCCCATTCTCATATTCGTTGGTTTAACAAGATCACTTCTATGCTTAAGTAACAAGGAATGTTCCACATGACGCTATAAGTATATAATACTTTTCCCCATTTTTCATCCCTCTGAGGGAGCACGCACCCGGATTGGCTTGAAAAAGAACCTCATCGTTCTATCCATACATGGGAAGATCTCGTTTCTAAGTTTGTGAATTATTTCTTTCCTCCTTCGAAGACTACGAATCTCAAGAATGACATCATGAATTTTCAGCAGAGGTTTGATGAAACGTTTAGTGAGGCATGGGATCGTTTTAAAGATCTCCTCCGTAAATGCCCACACCACGGTTTTTCGGAATTGCATCAAATCGACACATTTTACAATGCGTTGACACAATCCGATCAAGATTCTCTAAATGCAGCCGCCGGTGGTAATCTTTTGAACCGTACTCCTCGAGATGCTTTGACTATTATTGAGAATAAGTCAAAAGTTCGCACTTCAAGAAACAAACCGGTTGTTTCAAAAGCGAGTACTACTTCTTCTTCTACTCCCGCTTATCTACCGGAGATTACCGCTCTTACTGATGCCGTTAAGGCTATGCTTCTTCAAAACAAGACTCCTTCACCAGCTCCCGTTAAAGCTATAGAAGAAATTTATGTTACTTGTGGTGGACCGCATCCTTACTATGAGTGTCTTGCTACCGATGGCAACACTTTTAATGCTTCTGCAGCCACAGGGACCTACAATCAAGGAGGTCCCGGATACCGTCCTCAAGGAGAAACTAATTATCGTGCTAGCAATCAAATGAGACCCACAACCGCGGTTTTTCCCTCACCGAATGTAGCAAGAGAAACAATCAGAACCGGTATAATCAAAATCAAGGATACAATCAGAATCATTTCAATCAAGGAAATCAGAATTATCAAGCTCCGCTTAATCAAACTCAAGTTGGACCTTCGAATGATTTCTCGAACTACATGAAGACTAATGATGTTAATATGAGAGCTATGCAAAATCAAATAAACAATATGAAGGCAGAATTTAAGAATGAAGTCCAGACTACGATGAGGAATCAGAGCAATGAGTTAAAGAATGATATAAAGAACATGATTAGCAGTTTTTTTCAAATGAATAGTCCCTCGGGTTCGGGATCACTTCCTAGTAATACCGTTGCTAACCCGAGAGGTGACTTGAAAGCTATAACTACCCGAAGTGGTGTTTCTTATGATAGACCTACGATTCTACCTACTTCTTCTCCTCTTCCGAAGGAAGTGGAACGTGAACCAGAGGCGACAAAGGACAAGGTTCAAACTACAAATTTAGGAAGTACCGCACACGTCCAACCTCCGGTTGTCCAAGTTCCTATTCCAGAGCCCGATGTTGCTCCAAAGCCTAATCCTAAACCGTCGATACCTTATCCTTCAAGGCTTAACGACCAAAAGCTCCATGAGAAAGCTAATAATCAAATGTTGAAGTTCCTTCAAATCTTTCAAAGATTACATTTCGATCTTAGCTTTGCTGATGCTCTTCTTCACATGCCTAAGTTTGCTTCTACGTTTAAGAGTCTCCTTAGTAATAAAGAGAATGGTATAAAAATTTCGGAACAATCCGACTCAAAAATTATTTTTGCGGCAAATCAAGCAAAACACAACTTAACTTGATCAAAACGCAATGAACTTACACTAAAAACGCAACGAACTTTGTGGTCAAAACGCAATGATACTTGTTGTCAAAACGCAATGATATCTTCCTCAAAACGCAATGACACTTGAAGTCAAAACGCAATGGACTTTTCTTGTCAAAACGCAACGAACTTTGTGGTCAAAACGCAATGATACTTGTTGTCAAAACGCAATGATATCTTCCTCAAAACGCAATGAAATTTTTCTCAAAACGCAATGAAAGTTTTGCTCAAAACGCAATGACACTTGAAGTCAAAACGCAATGGACTTTTCTTGTCAAAACGCAACGAAATCTTCCTCAAAACGCATTGAAATTTTTCTCAAAAGGCAATGAAATTTGAAGTCAAAACGCAACCTGTGATTTCAAAACGCAACTTGTTGTCGAGCAAAACGCAATGAATGAAATCAAAACGCAATGCTTGAAATTTTTTGGCAGCGTAGCGTTTTAGTCAAAACGCAATAGAAATCTTCAAAACGCAACCTGTATGCTCAAAACGCAACATGAATATGCTCAAAACGCAACATGAATATGCTCAAAACGCAACATGAATATGCTCAAAACGCAATATGAATATGTTCAAAACACAATATGAAGACTAACAAAAAACGCAACACTTCTAGCCTTTTTTTCTAATCCACTTCGAACCCAAAACACAAACAAACCACGTCTCTTTTTTTGATTAGTTTCGAACGAAAGGATGAACAAAAAAAAACAATCACGAAACGAATTTTTCCTTGTCTCCCTTTTTTTTTGTTAATTCGATCAAACAAAAAAATAAAATAAAACAAACAATCACTTTTGGCTCTTGATACCAATTGTAGGATCCCTAGATCATTCCATAGATTAATCACAAGATCAATAGCACAAAAGATTAAACATTAAAGAACTTTTTGATTGAAAGAAACAAGAGTTGCTACAAACCCTAAAGATGAAAAGTATTATGGAGTAGCTAACCTAAAAATGAAAATAAAAATGGCTTTATATAGCCTTACAATGAGACCTAAAGTGGCCGGCCCCTATGGGCTTTGAATGGGCCATTTCGGGCTTTTTCAATAAATGCCCAATTACATTAATTTACATTGTCTTTCGAGCTAGACTTTTGTCTTGTATCTTCGAGTGACCGAAGCTTCTTTGTTCGGGTCCATTTATGTGATCCTAACAATCTCCCCCTAGATGAGGTCATGAGAAGTTGTTTGAAGCTCACTCGTGCTTGTCTCTTTAGCTCGTTGTTGATAGGGTACTTCACTTGTTGTGCTTTGGTAATTCAATCTTTAACACCTTGATCATGATCTTCAGAACTTGATGTGATGACTTGATCTTGATCTTTGACTTGTTTAAGCTTTACTTCTCTGAATTACTTTGTGATCTTCTTTCACTTTGACTTTGCCATACGCTGATCTTTAGTCTCACATGCTCATATCTGTTGGAATCTGGAAAGCTTTGATGATGTATCTTCTTCTAATCTCCATAACGTTTAGCATTTGAAGAAGACATTGATTTTCAGAGATTGTGCGGAAGCTTTGTATGTAAACTTTCTTGATTTCTTCAGATATGTGAGTAAGGATATGAGCATGTCTTGCATCGGATACTTTGAGTCGTCATTCGCTATGATAGAACAATTTAGTCACCAACAAAAACATTTTGTTATGTAAAATCCACTTAATGTGTTCTAGAAAAACATTTTGTGAACACACAAAGGTTTTATATTTTGAAGGGACCGAGTATAGACGATACTCAATCTGGTCGGTTACATTAACCTCTGATTCCGTGAGGATCAATGATTACAGTATGAATACTGCACCTGTGATCAGATAGATTCATTGAGGCCTAAAGAGGTCGGCCCCTATGGGCTTTGAATGGGCCATTTCGGGCTTTTTCAATAAATGCCCAATTACATTAATTTACATTGTCTTTCGAGCTAGTAAACGTTGACCAATTTTCGTCTACTTTCGAGCGTCCGAAACTTCTTTGTTAGACGGATTTTCGTATCTCTAACACCTTTCGATGGCTTCCCACATTTCTTGAGCTGTCTGACATGCATCAATAGTTGAGTATATTTCATCTCCAATTCCAGTCAATAAATGATTTGAAAACATTCGATGTTGCTTATAAAATTTGTTTGGTGGACACAACGAAAGTTTAAATCAGAATGCTTTGATGATGTTTTGAAAATATATCCGGAAAGATATGGAAGTGCTTGGAAATCTCAAACTTCACTAGGTGGCGCAGTTCACGAGACAGCATGAGCATTCATACGAATACCCTGTGTTACAACATCTCATTTATTCAGCATTCCATAAGGATCATACTGTCACGAACATGAAACAAATAGATTCTTTGTCATTTATCAAGATACGTGTGTATTAACACAAACTTTTTGGTCCTTGACATTTTTGATATTATTAACACTTTGCTCCCCTACACATGGTGCGTCGATAATAGAAAGATGTGTAGGCACATGCATGGATTAGGACTTAGATTTTAGAATCAAATCGAATCATTAATTATCTGTTTTACATGTTTAAGTACATTTTCTCCCCCGATCAAAAAGTAAAGAAAACTTGTGAATGGTTTGTGATCTAGAATGGACTTAAAATGTATCAATCTACCCCTCAAGTATGATGTGAGTTGCATAGCACAAATATCAGTGCAGCAATGGAACAAGACCTGTAGTAATACCCAGACAGGAATGATTACTGCAATCTGTCCTTGAACTTGTAAAAAAATAAAAGCGGTTGGGTGTGTCAATCTTTCAGCAATAGAATCAGCAACAGTACGTCCTTTTGACAGTAATAATGTGAGAAATACTGATTCTACCCTCAAAACAATGACCCGTGTCAATGTTTTGATTTGGTTTAACCCGAACATGTTTGATTAAAACAAGTTTTTTTTGAGAAAAAAAAAGGTCGGGGCTTAGACAACTTCTTTGTCTGTATAGAAATTAATGCATGAAACGTACACCTAAATATCTAGGATGAAGACGGGTTTCAGTTGAAAATAACTGACAGCATTTCTACTCTAATTTTTTTTGAATTTTTTTTAACTATAACATTGATAATTGTGAAACACGTGTTTACTGGAGGACAGGACTCATCAGGAAGTGTCCTTGAGAGTCTCTAGTGACATTTGTTTAACTCCAAGCAGTGGGAGTAGTGTTGCGAACGATCTCTCGTAATGACATTCTTCGTAATATGTCAGTCAGTTGGTATTTGTCTCCACGAAAATACAACTCAACAACTTTCTTCAACCCGCTCTTTGATAATGTGGTCACGAATAACAATGTGCTTGGAACGCGCGTTGTTGAACACTATTACAGCATAGAGCTTAGCACTTGATTGTCACAATATATCGGAATTTTGTTTGAACGCAAATCCATGGTATCGGGAGTTGAGAAAGCATCCAGAGGATTTGTCACAGCATCCTGATATAGGGCAATGTATTCAGTTGGTGTGGAGTGGCGTACGTTTATGCTTTTGATGACCAGCTTATCAAGCGATGTACAAGAAATTGAGCTGAACCTGAAGTACTTCTCCTTGTGTATGAGACACTGCTAATCGCATCTGCAAAGCTTTTAGATCAAAGCCGGAGTCTTTCGGATACCACAGACCCATGTTAATTGGTTCCTTTTTTAGGTATCGAAAGATAACCGCTTTATATAGCTGTATGGTGCATTTAAGTAGGCTTAGCCTGTACGTTGCAACACTTATAAAACAGCAAATACTATGTCAGGTCTAGATGCACTAAGATACATAAGGGAGCCAACCATACCACGAAATCGTGTAGGATCAATTAGCTTTCCTCCCTTATCTTCATCAAGGTCGGGACGCTCCGCCATTGGAGTGTCAATGGGTGTGCATGTGACAAAACCAAACTTTTTCAAGATTTCCTGAGCATATTTGGATTGGTTGATAAAAATGCCTCTGGGACTTTGAGAAACTTGTAATCCTAAAAAGAATGACATTTGTCCCATCATCGACATCTTGAAAGTTGAGTTCATCTCAAATGCAAATAATTTGCATGCTTTGGGGTTGGTAGAGGCAAAAATAATATCATCAACATATATTTGTACCAGTAAGATATGTTTGCCTGCTTTCCTGGTGAACAGAGTTGGATCGACCACGCCCTTTGTAAATCCTGACTTGATTAGAAACGCTGATAGCTTGTCATACCACGCACGTGGAGCTTGTTTAAGCCCATAGAGAGCTTTCTTGAGTCGGTACACATGCGATGGATGCTCTGGATCGACAATCCTTTGGGTTGACTAACTAGACAAATTCATATCAGTTTCGACGTTGAGGAGGCGGTTTTCCACGTCCATCTGGAAGATGACCATGTTCTTACTTGATGCTTGTGAGAAATGAAGAGTCTGTTCGCTTCTAAAATCTTAGCAACGGAGCAAAAGATTCATCAAAATCAATACCGCTTATGACGATATCCTTTTGGCCTCTAACCGAGCTTTGTCTTCAAGACGTCTCCATCTACTCATCCACTTAATTTTGAAAATCCATTTGAGCGGGATGATAAGAATATTATCTGGACAGGGTACAAGTATCCATACATCTAGACGTTCAAACTCATGAATTTCTTCCTGCATAGCCTCAATCCAGCACGAGTGCTCTAAGGCTTGCTTGTAAGTCTTTGGTTCAACATGAGTTAAGAATTCATTGAAGAAACACCACATCGCGTCAGTTTCTAGCTGTTTCCTGGTAGAGACAGGTCGGTCTTTATCCCCAATAATGTTTTCAAGTGAATGAGCTTGAGTCCACTTTGGAGTGAGGTTAATTGGTTGTGGGAGTAACGTTCGAGATTGGAGTGTTGGAAGAAGATGCTTTGAATTGGTTTCAGGAGTAGTATAGGTGTTCAAAAAACACTTACTGTAACAGTTATCGAACGTGTTTCAATATCAGAATCACTGAGTGTCTGGGTTAGAGGTATTTGATGAGGTACGAGGCTTTCAGTAACTACAGGAGCGCCTTCTGAGATAACGGTTTGTGGAATGTTGAAACCATTGGCATTTCTCGGGTGTAGGTGGCGTAGCAGGAACATTACCGGGAGTTATCGGAACAACAGGAGATATCGGAACAATATCCATCATCATCAAACCATTGAAAACTAATCGTCTACCTGTTTCTTTTGTAGGAGGGAACCACTAAGTGGTTCTGGGTCTTTTACTAGTGCAGAACGGTTGTGTCCTGACATGTATTGCAGTATGTCGAGTTCTGTTACTGTTTGGACGAAGTCATTTGTTGACGTGGAGGCATGGAACTGGTTTGAAACAGACGCATCCTTCGGTAAGATTATCGAAGGTAACTTGAAGGTTTCCTTGAATCTTGCGTTTCTGTGTTGTTGATTCTGGTCGCCTTCTTGGTGGGTGCATAGCGAACAAATATACTATAATTAATCTGCTTTAGCCTTGGTTTACCAACATCAATCGTAGTCATTGGTAGGATTCGCACCAGAGATCAAACACTCGGATAGTATTGGAGATTAGGTTTTTTCCCTTCAGCAGTTCATATTAGGTCTTTCCATGAAGCGTAGCTGTACTAATGAGATCGATTAAGTGTCATTACACCAGTTGGCTACAGCTTCAGCCCATAGGAACAGTGGAACTTTCGCAAAGATGAGCATAGTACGAGCAGCTTCCATAAGAGTTCGGTTCCGTCTTTTGTAACACCCCCATTTTTACATATAGCAGCGGAAGCTAATCCGGGGTATTACTTCAAGGTACAACAGTCATAATCATAGAAAACGAATCAAAAAGAGTCGTTTATGAAAATAAGTTATCATTCTTTATTTCTTCAGAGTTTTTACAAAAGAGAAGTTTCCAGAATCTAAAATACAACATTTGAAATGATATCTGTTTTCCTTCTTCGTGTCCTCGCTCACTCGTGCCATTAGTTACAAGAGATAAATCATGCTATAAAAGTCAACACAAAGGTTGAGTGAACATTCATAGGTTTTAATTAATATAATTTGATGCAAATGTGATATTGGGTTACGTTTGATATATACACCAGTATTGAAAATAAATTTTATTTTGCCAATTAGCTCATGAATCCGTGCCTTAGTTTTTAGTGATAATGTTGCCCCTGCGGGCACCTTTGCCAAAATACCCGCGTGATTTCTCATATGATGTGAATTGGTCACACGTAAACTGTGTTACACAACGGGGAGTCCGCACAAATAGATCTACATTCACTTCATTCCGCGCTTACTACGGGAGAGTAATTAACGGTTCATGATTATGGGGACTTAAAGGCAAAGCAGTTACTTAGGCAATAGTAAATTGAAATAGATGTAGAGTAATAGTATTCTGTTTATAGCATGTATCTCCCTCGCGGGTTTATAAAAAGATTGAAATGCGAGGCTATGAACTCACCTGAACAGTTATGGGGAAATTGATAGCTAATGTATAGGGAATGAAGGTAACGGCTTCAACACGGCAATCACAGACAACCTGGGTTAATATATGGCAAGTCTTAGTTTGATTGTATATATAAGTTTTTGGATATCGATGTTGGTTTTGATATAAAAATTATCATAACACCGTTCAGGCCATCATAGATCAGAAGTCATTCAGTAAACGTTTGTGGAGCTAGGGCACTTTAAATCGTAAACCCAACAACTCAGAAAGGAACGTACATAAGTTACAAGATGAAACATCTTAATATTGAAGCTCCCTAGTATTGTGGTTGATATGGATTCCGGACATGATTTTGAAAGCACATCGGATGGTGAATGATGTATTTGAATTTGCACATAAGCTGTTTTTTAGATGTTTATTCAGTCATCCGGAAATGTTAAGCCGGAGGAGCGTTAATTAAAGTTAGGTCTGGTAATGGTTTTAAATATGGAATTTTTCACTTTTTCAAAATGTTACATTTTTTTAAACCCTGGGGTTTAGAAATCTGCAAGTTAGGCCCCTGGGCTGTTTGCTATTTTTACGACTTTGGTCTTTCAACTTTTATTGATATACAAGATAAACTTTGGACTTTGAAAGCTGACATAATAGACCCCTATAGTTAACAACTTTGATAAAATGACATTTTAGTCCTTTTAGTTATAAGTTTCTAAATTTACGATATTATACCCCCTTGCTGGATTAGATTATAATTACAAAACATGTCCAAATTGCCATGCAAGCTTATTTTAACATTCAATAGACATTTATAAGTTATAATAAACTAAAATATGAAGTTCTAACATAACACAAGTTTAATTTAACGATTCGTTAAG
Source organism: Tanacetum coccineum (assembly GCA_026074375.1). Classification (NCBI taxonomy): domain Eukaryota; kingdom Viridiplantae; phylum Streptophyta; class Magnoliopsida; order Asterales; family Asteraceae; genus Tanacetum; species Tanacetum coccineum. The sequence goes on from BQNB010054593.1 coordinate 17,119, forward strand.
CTAGAAAGTAAAACGGGTCAAATTAGAGTTTTAAAATGAAAACGCGCGGGTTCTAAGAATAAATTTTTTCATGACTTATCAAAGCACTTATTTTAACATTATATAAGCTTATTAGGATAGATTATAACAATAGTTTACAAGTTTAGCTCATAGTTTAAGTAAAAACATGAAATTAGGGTTTTGGGTGTACGGTTTTGGATCAAAAAGGTATAACACTTAGGTTTTTGAGTTCAAAGCTTTATATTATGATTTTAGCAAGATCATATGAACATTATGACATTATTAATGTAGAACATATGCTTAGAGAACCTGGTTTGAGCTTATAGCTTGGAAATGGGTCAGAATCGGGACTTTCGGCTTTGTACGCCTAGAATAACGACTC
>BQNB010054593.1:22500-39476 GCA_026074375.1 Tanacetum coccineum
TTAGTGTCTTTGTTAAAGTTGTAGTGTGTAAGCTCTAGTCCAACTTTGTAGTTTTAAGTTTTTGCTTATTCTTATTTTTTAAATAAGCCAAAAATAAGCCATATCGTAGGGTCTATTTGGTAATTTTTCAATAGTTTAGGGTTACCCGTTTTAACTAGAGTGTAAATTCTAGACAGTTACCCCGCCTACCCTTTTCTTTCTTTCTTTACAATTTCTACCCTGTTCTTTTTAGTTTAATAAAATAGATTTAATTTTTTTAATTTTAGTTTAATAAAATTAGGTTTTAGTTTTTAATTGGCAAAATTAGGGTTCAATTAGTTTATAAAATTTGGGCATTTTTATACCTTTAGTTTTCTGCACCTTTTAAGTAGTTAAAACCATTTTTCTTTATTTTTCCAATTAAGTTTGTATTTTCTAGGAATTAAAATAGATTTTAAGTAATTTCTTTTTCTTAAAAAATTCATAGAAAATAGAAAAATAGTTGAAATTTTTTAATTCTTTTTGTAATAATTTTCTTTTTCATTCTAATATTTTTGAAAAATTAAAATAGAATTTTAGTTTTAATTTTTAGAAAAAGTTTATTTTAGTTAATTCATTTTTCTTTAGAAATTCATAAAAATTCAAAAATAGTTAAAAAATTCTAATTCTTTTTCCTAAAATTTTCTTTTTAAAATTTGTGATTTTTTTAGGTATAAATTTTGTTAAAATTCGTGGCCTTAGAATTTAAATTTCAGTTTTACTCACTTGTTAGATTTTCGTGCATTCAAATTCATGCTAGTAATTGATTTTATATTTTTCTATTATAATTTCCTATTGTAATTCAAAAGTCAAAAAATCCTATATTATTCATAAATCGAATCCGAATTATTCCCCGAATCTCAATTCACGACATCGTTGGGATAACGACCCGAAAAGAAATACATCCCGTTTAAAAATATCCATTTGATTTTCTTAAGTGAATTTTAAATCCTTTTATTTCTCGTTTTTGAGAAGTAATTTTGGAAAGATTTTCACGGATTACTACTAATATATATATAAATTTGACTAGTGCTTATACACGCAACCAATATGTATATATAAAATATATAATATATAAAAATAAGCACTAATCAAATTTATATATATATAGTATTAATCCCGTGAAAATTCTTTCCAAATTACTTCTCAAACAAGAGAAATAAAAGGATAAAATCTCACTTAAGAAAACACAATATGTATATTTTTAACCGGGAAGTATTTCTTCTCGGGTCGTATCCCAACGAAGTCGTGAATTGAGATTCGGGAATAATTCGGATTCAAGTCAAGAATGAATAAAGGATTTTTGAATTTTGAATTACACTACGAATATAATAGCACAATTAAACTATAGAAACTATTAAAGAATTAAAATCGTTTAACTAATACGAAAAATTAACAAACGTGAACTAAAAATGTGAGCTAAAACGAGAATTTAAAATCTAAAGCACTTCTATTAACAAATTTTATGCCTAAAAATCACAAATTTCTATTGAGGTATCTAGACAAATTTCTCCAAAAGTCTTAGACTTTACCGAGAGTGGTGATTCCACTTCTATCATTTCGGATCATCCTTCCTTTACTCCTTTTGAAGGAAGTGAGATGATTCTTGAGGAAGAAATAGAAGTTTTTAAAAATGAATGAATCTTTAGACATGATTGAAATGATGAAATTAGTGATGAGGAGGGTGATATAACTTACTTGGAAAAATTGCTTGAAGATTTAAATGATGATCCTTTTTCACCAATTACTCCTCTTGAGTTCAAAAAGGAAGAGAAAAATGTTGAATCTTTAGAAAGAAAGACTAAAGAGGATTTTGAAACAAAAGATGAACCTAAGTCCAAAAAAGAGTTACAAGTTGTTCATCCCGACATTGAAATTCTTAACTATTTTGAGACTACCTCATTATGCGGAGTGATTTATGTGTTTTATGAGATTTTAACCTCGTGGATAGTTATCCCATGAACATTTGGGGAGAGGTATTTGACCCGGGGTTAACATTTCATGAGAAACCTTTTGAAAAGGATGCTTTTAAAGATAAGAGTTCAAAAGAGTTAGCACCATCTAAAACTCTTTTGACTCTTGATGTTTTTGACCCACTCCACCCACCCTTAATAGACTTTCATGTTACCAAAGCATTGTCCGGGTTCACATTTTCTCTCTTTCAATTCTTTTCTAAAAAAAATTTTGAACCCGGGATCAAAAATGCTACGATATATCTTTCATACCTAGTTTGGGGAGGTTTCCACCTCTTGGAATTTCTTCATTCCTACTATTATCCACCATGATAACCTAGTTTGGGGAAATGAGTCAAGCTAGGGGACTCTTTAAAAAAACAAGCGCTTCGTGGGAGGCACCCCATGCTTATCTTTTTATTTTCTTTCTATTTTTTTTCTTTGTTTCCCCAAGGACAAATCAATACGGGGGCGAGTATAGCTTGTACTCGGTGAACAAAAACTAAGCCGTTTTAAATTATCTTTGAGCTAACAATGTAAATGATGAGAGGAGGCTTGTTCTCTTTCGTTCTTGTTGGTTGTTTGTGTTTGTTTGTCTAGGTTTTCTGGATTTTGGAAGATTCATGGTTCAATATTGTGGAAGAACAAAGCAATGCCCACAATTTCCATTGATGGTTTCCAAACCTTCCTTTCATACAGTGGTAGAACTTTTTATCCTTTCTTTATCGAATTAACATCTATTCTTTTGGCATGACCTAGAATTTTTGTTGTATTCCTTTTGACCCTTATTTTTAAACATTGAGGACAATGTTTCATTTTAGTTTGGGGAATGATATCTTCGATATTGACTTGCACTTCACGCAACCTTGTTTGAACCTTTTTGAATTAATCCTTTTTGTGAAAAAAATGAAAAGTGTGAAAAAAGTGAAAATTTTTAAATTTTTGCTTACAAGAGAAGCTCAATAGAAGCTTAGTTTGGGGAAAAACACCACTTTTTGGTAATCCGTTGGTGAGAAATAGGAGTTAATTTTGACTTGACCGGGTGAAAATGGCCCAAGCTAGTTTCTTTAAACCTACCTTTTATGGGCTCAGCTTCAACAAATCCTATTGCATTGGATTTTTAAAAAAATGTGAAGAACAAGAGATGATGTAGTTAAATATAAGTGTATTTGCTTAAGCAAGGTTTATTTGGAAAACCTAAAGCTTATATGAATGATTTGTGTCTTTTTACTCCCACAAGCTCTTAACACACCTAATCATACGTGCTCTTTTAATTTAACTAATCAATCACAAATGTTATTTTAAGAAAAAGTCTACATTTTGAAAATATTCATTTATTATGAAAGTAGAGATTTTTGGTTTCAAATTTATAAGTGATTTTTCTAAAGTGAAAATTCCATTCACCAAAAATATAATTATAAAAAATGGCCAATGAAGCATTTCTATTGCAAAAGCATGTATTTTTCATGCCAATGAAGCATTCGCAAAATCGAATAATAAAAGCTATATATAGTTTTTAAAATCGATGCTATCCATGTTAGAGTGAGACTCGGATGGGTCGCAACTAAGGATTAAAACTGTAGGTTCGTAGGCATTCATCATAGGACGCGGCCTAGGTGATGATTGCAACAAGGGACTTGGATTCTAGGCTTTTAGGAAAAAGGTGTGTCGCCGATAACCCACAAGCGTTAGCACGTAGTGGGGGTCCCGAACTAAGAACACCGGTTGTTATGCGATATCCATTGGTGAAAGGCCCTAAGTAGGGGTCGAACTAAGAACAACAATCCTAATTTGAAAAAAAAAAAGTATTGTATATTGGGAAAAATAAAAGAATGGTTAAAATTCATTTTTCTAAAAATCATTTATAAATTTTGTTTCCCAATTTCTTTTAGCTTTGAGTCGAGGTTTATGTATGTTATTAACATTTAAGCTCACAAGGCTTGAGTGTAAAGCTTAGATGAATTTCAACTATAAAGATAAATTGATCTATGGTTGAGTTGAAAAGAGTGCACACATCTTAATCATTAATTTATTCTTGGGAGTGAAAAGTTCACAAGTTGTAAGTATAAGAGCTTAACCCATTGGGACTAATATTACAATGATCTTGTTTGATAGCTTTGTTTAGTCTAGTGAAAAGTCAGGAAGACAATTTCCTCTTTTGTGCTCTATTAATCGGGAGTAGGGCCTATTTCAATGAGCCCTAAAAATGATTGCAAAATTGCAATGATTGCCATTAATGTTGTTTTCCATGGAATAGGAATGTTGATACAAAGCTAAGATGTTTAAAAAGGTGGATTCATAAAAGGTGAAAACAAGGGCATTTTGGAAACTTGTTAGTTTACAAAGTGTATGATTGATAAATTGCGTGAGGATACGACAATCCTTTAGTTTGGGGAATTTTGATAAGTGTTAAATTGTATATATTAAATACCCGGGATTTTGCCAATAAAAGCCAAGAAAACATGCCAAAAGATAGAAATATGTGTGCTTTTGTGTCTTAATGTGCAGGAAAGGATAATAAAGTCAAAAAGAGCAAAAACAAGCCAAAACTGACAAGAAACGGAAGAGACAAGTACAAAAGAGAGATTTGAGGAAAATTATCAAAGCCGGATCAGCCCAAAAAAAAAACAAACAAGAAAAGGAAAGTCAATGAAGACCCTATTGAAGTCAAAGGATAATCATACAAGTTTTCAAGTTCAAGGTTCTTTTTGGAGTTATAAGTCAAAGGACCAAAGATGTCAAAGTTGGAAAGTTGATTTATCAAAAGGAAAAAGGAGATAGAAAACACAAGGGCCAGAAGTGTACATTTTCAAACTACTTTTACACTACAATTTTGGATAAGAAACGCAAGGGCTAATTGTGCAATTTCCACAAAGTTTCAAAATAAAAATGGGTTTAATTTCTCTATAACCGTTTCCAACAAACTTTCCCGCCAAAACTCGCAACAAACCCAACCTCCCTAAGTCTCTCCCGTTTCTTCCAACACTCTCACCACCTCGTATTTACACCACCTCCACGTCATTTCTATGACGTGGCAACCTCTAATTGGTTCGAACACCTCATCAATTGAATCCAACGGCTTAAAACCAAATCAAAGAGATCCAATGGCTTAGAAGGACTTGGAGTTTCTCTTCCTTTCATCATTCTCATCTATAAATAAGCTTGTATTTCAGAGCTAGTTAGTTAGATAGATAGTTTCTCAGTTTTCTTTGCAATATTTTCCTTTTTAGCTTACGAGTACTGTTCATTTTGCAAATTAAGTTTTTAAACCTTCATTACAGTTGTACTTCTTGAATCTTATTTTGTACTTTTCTTTTCTTAAGCAATAAAAAATAGTTCAGTTGTATTTGTTCTCAAGTTTTCATGTTTTAAGCTGTTTTTACATAATAAGCTTGTAATAAGCTAATTTTAGCTTATTAAGTTTTTTTCTAATTCTCAAGTTGTTCAAATGTTATAAAAATCTTTTAAATTCTGTTTTTGTCTAATATAGTTCAAATATGGTCATTTGAGTTCAGTTTGAGTCATATTGGAAGCATTATGGAGAATAAGCTCATTCAGCTTATTGAGCTTAAAGCTGTTGGTTCCGAGCTCAGGTCCAATTAGGACTGAGTTTTAAAGCCACTCATTCAACAAGAGTGGCTAGTGTCTGAGATTACAAAATTCAGGTTTCATTTTCTTTATTGAAGCATTTCATAGCTTAATCAAGTTGCTTATTTCTTTGACTAATTGTGCTTAATCCTGTTCAATATAGTTTAGTTAGTTTAGATATTAAAATGTCTTTAAGTAATTGTAGTTAGAATTCATTTAGTTCTCATTACTTTTAATTCTGTCATTATAAGTAGTATAAGCTAGCTGATAAACTAGTTTAATTTCATTAATAAGCTTTAGTTTTAAGTGCTCAAATAGCTTAATTAGGTTAGTATAAGATAGAGTAGATATAAGGTTTTGTCAGTTTTAGCTTTAAAATAGATTTTAAGAAGAAATTAGTTTGGACAGTTAGTGATAAAGAGTGTTTGGGTTAAAGTGATTTTGACTTTTAAAGTCAACAATATCCTGTCAAAACTCTTTACACAGTTGTGTTAAGTCATAATATCAAGTTTAAAACAGGTTTTAACACATCTTTGTAGAATTCAAAATTACAGCTAAAAGATGATCCAGCACCAGCATTTTTATATTTTTTATCATATTGGGCATAATCTTCTATGGCATACCATGCTCCTATATCACTAAACTTCCTAAGATCCCCTTCTGCTATCAAATTGATGATATGCCGGTATAACGAGTCGAGATGTTTAAGAAAGATTTCAATTAGGGTCCATATACTAAGGCCATGATTCGGGACTTTTCGGATTATGTCTTTGAAACGAGTCCACGAATCGTAGAGAGATTCATCTTGATGTTGTTGGAACACCAAGAGTTGATTATGGAAGAATACATCAAACCTACCTACGCTAGAATAACCATACCTATTCATTATAATTTACAAATTTACAAATGTTACGAACAAAGGGCACAAAGAAAAAGATAGACTACAAGAAAGCTAATATGCGGAAATTAAATCTTACTTGAAAGGATTCAAGCAAGTAGAACTAAGCTAAACTATGATCAAAACCTAACTATTCCCCGGCAACGGCGCCAAAAACTTGATGCGGTCGTCGTAGGACTTCTACACGAAGTTTTACAACTCCCTAGGCAGAGCACCTAATCGTTGTAGTAGTAGTATAGGCAAGACTCGGGGGGTTGTTATCGTTCACTCGAGGAATAGGTTAGGAAGGCTTGATCATGGTCTAACAGAATTCTAAGGGTTGAGGGAAGATTATTTTTATATTTTTTGTATTTTACAGAAAGAAAATAAATCATATAATTGGAGAGATGGTTGGTTTTAGCTATTAAACTAAATATAAATCTACGCTACTGGTGATAATAATAAGATAAAAGATTGTGTTTATTTAATCATGTATTACTCCCTAGATTGCTTCTCCTAGTGTTGTTGCCTTGTCACCCTTGTGATGATCTGTGTAACTATTTCCTAAGTCATGAACGAATTACACGAACCCGCCGTCTACTTATTATGTTTCGTTAGGGTAACGCACAAGTAAGGTAGTAATGAAGACATTACTAGGCCCATGATACAATTAAAGCATGTGAAATATCTTACGAGGTGGATCCAACCCAAGTAAAAGGCGCAAGGTAATATGAAGACGCTACCTGATGGTATCTTTCTACGCAATCGCGTTCCCTAGACGAATCTACATGCGATATAAGGCAAAAGCTGTTTTTCTAGAACCTAACGCGACAATCATCAATCAAGAAGCCAACAGAAAAATCAAACAATCATTACTTTTCATGCAATCATAAGCAAATACAAAGGAGGGTTTAGCCTCGCATGTTATAAAGAAAGCAAAGAGATAAATCAATCATGCAACACATAGACATATTGAATGATTAAAGATAAATAACCTTACTTGGATTAAAACGTGGATTCTAGGTAGTTTAATAAGGTTTTGAGGCCCTAAAAATGACATATGAAGCTGCTACAAAGTCTAGGTTCGTATCCCAATAGTTAGAACCAAGTTACACACTTGAAACCCTAAAATCGGTTTAATATACATAGAGATATCGTTACGACGGTGTCGCATTGTAATCCTGATGTCGTCGCCACATGGATGATTCTAGATCTTCATTAAGTCGGCTACGTCCTGAAGCCGTCCCCAGATCTCTAACGCCGTCACCAGATGGATCACGACGGCGTCGCTTTATGCCTGCGACGCTGTCTCCACGCTCTGTAAGCAATACTTCTTCAAGGATTTGGTGTAGGTTCGTAATCTTGTCTATTTCTTTTCCAAATGAGTCCAAGTCACGTATATTCCCTCCAAATGCCATCCAAGTGCTAAAAACCTAAAAACAAATGATTAAGCCCATAATCTGGGCATATTTGCATGACACGATAGTCAAAAGGATATCCAACGAAACCAAGATCTAACAAGAAAAAAACATTATAACGATAGAAGATTCATGACTAGGCCAGCACTTAAAGTGCTTAGCCGCTCATGGCAACCACAAAGCAAGAATTCATAAAGATAATCATGGATGGAAAACTCATAATTCTTACAGAAGTTGTTTATGAACGATTAAATACAAAAGTAAGTTTAAGTGTGATCTCCTTTGGACTTCTTATGGAATTCTTCGAGCTATGGAGGCCTTGATCACCTCTTGGATCTGTGGTGGAATGGTTGATATCAAATTGTCTGAATGAGGCCTCTATTTATAGATTTCGAATAGTTTATGGCATAACCTTGCAGGGGTTTATGGCTGACGCGTACTTTCCATCTTGTAGGCTTAAAAGATGTTATGGCATAATCAAGTGTACACGTTACGCCGTAATGCTGCTCAGATGTCTCATCCTTTCATAATAATTATGTTACGGCGTAAACCTTATGTGTGGTTACGCCGTAATCTTGCTGGGTGACGTGTCTTGCCTTGAATAGGTTACGACGTAACACTATCGTAGGGGTTACATCGTAAAGTCTCGTAAGAATCCGTGTTTTCTACATTTTTTGATCCTTTTTCCCTTATTTCTTGTCACATACTTGCATTTACCTAAAAATAACGAAATCACTATAAAAGTATCAAATTCAAGTAATTATAAGACAATTGCAAGTATTTTTAGGGGGAAATTGACACTAAAAAGTATCAAATATTTGATGTCACCAAACATCCCCCCCCCTCTCACTTAACTTCTGCTTGCCCTCAAGTAGACCTGTTAGAATAGTTTATAAAAAGATTTCTCTGATTTAATCAAAGAATTGAATTTATAAAAGACTTATGCTAGAAACTTCAAAGTCGAACACCTCAGGAAAAGGGGATCAAAAATCACTCAACTCCCAACTAGTCTAAGTGTTCATTTTCATGGTGATCGCCCAACCGCCCTGTCATAGCATGTATTTTATCATAAGCTTGGGAAGTACACAAATCTGCACCAGTTAGAGTTAGGGTCTAAATAATTCTTAAAGGCAACATGGGTGACATAACACAGGTTTATTGGGTGATATAAAGGTTAGGATAGACATGTGATACACATTTAATTGGTGTTAAGATAAAAACAAAAAAATAGTCATATATATTCTAAGGTATCCATAACCGGCTACTGTCCATCCGTAGTCTAAGTCTTCAAGTGCAAAAATCTGATCATATCATCATAATGGGTTAGCTAATAATGAGATCTTGCGGAGCGTGCTAACCCATTCTTTACTAGGTGGCTTATAGTTGCACCACCTTTATACTTCGAACGACTTATAGTTGCACCATCCCCATAATCACTAGGTGGCTTATAGTTGCACCACCTTTTTACTTAGTTGTTTTTATAACACGTAACCAACATCAGGAGTTAGATCACTAGGTGGCTTATAGTTGCACTACCTTTTAATTTTTTTTTATTTTTATAATAATCATGTACATTACATATCGCATATCTCCTACTTGAGATAAATAGTATCAAAAGTGATAATACCGGGGGGTCTTCCATGATCAAAATGATATATCATCAAAGTAAGTGCCAATCTTCGAACCATTTTCCTGAACCATGGACTTAGGTAGCCAGAAATTTCAACACAAAGATAAATATAGACTACAGGGTTGGCTAAGGTAAAATGGTGTAACGAAACATATAATAATGGTGAAAACACAGATTGGCTCAACAAGGGTGATCTAGGGGTATCTTGCACTAATAATGAGTGCAACAAAAGGGTTTTAACATGGGAGGTCAACAAGTCAGTGTGACAAGTCGATAAACATACATATATACACATATGGGCTATTTGGGTGAATTCCTAAATGTTGCCTTCTCGAACCATCTATTCCTGCTAATCAATTAGGTCTCGAAATGATATACATGCCAAGTTCTAAAGTTTACAATACTACCGGCACACTCATATTTTTGGTGGATTTTTGTATAATAGATGAAAACAGAACATCAGGCTTAAACCTCACCAAGTAATAATAAAGGGTAATGTGCATTCGATAAAGATTAATTCTAGTTCAGTAAGAAAACATGTCAAATTTTTTAAATTGGCACCATTTTTCAAAGAAAACTAGAAAATTGAAGGCAAGAATAGGTCAAGTGATAAATCTACTTATACCCCCTACTTGTTTTTGTACAATGTCCCTATTGTACATTAAGAAAATGAAATAAACAGGAAAGAGTAGAATTAGAACAAGAAACTATTGGGATTTTAAATCTAATTAACCATTAACACGAGTACGCAGCGGAAAGTAAACAGCTACGAAAGAATTCATAATAACAAGAATAGATGGTACCTTTTAGCAATAAATGTTACACCGTCTTGAATATACGCGTATGTATAACGCCACGCGTAACCACTAGGATCAAAGTATAATCCCTCTACTTCAACACACATAATACGTTCTTTAGCAAACAATTAAGTATGCTAGTACTAGTAGTGATAAGCAATAAAACCACCATGTTCTCGTAGAAATCAACGATTGAAATCCTTGTGGTTTTTCCCCTTGGATCGAACCAACACAAGAACTGAAAAACCTTTTGAGTTTTGGTTGATCGAATAAACAAAAGAATGGCGATAGATTTATGGGATTATATTTTTTAAGGTCTCTCAACAATGAATCCCTTAATCTCTATTTATAGGCTAAATTCCTTGTGCTTGCAAGGAAAACCCTCTCACCTTGGGTTTATGACCAATTAAAAGGAAAACCGTTACTTTCTTTTTCCTTAAATCCATATTATAACTCATTACAAATCTAACTTAACTATTAACAAAAGTTATGCTTATCACATTAAATATATTACATTTAAATATATTCTTAATTGTTTTTACGATTATAACGCGTGGCGACCCGTAGGCTCGAATAAATATCTGACATAATATAATTTATACTTGGACATATCCCACAGCTCCCACCTGGACATGTATAATATCATCATAATAACATTGGTAAGTCTCTAGCAACACACCAATGCTCCAAAAAATCCGAGTGTTGTTTTATAAAGTCACGATAAATGATTAGGTATTTTACAATCCCTTTGTTCTGATACATTGTTAAAAATAATATGGATCAAAGGTCATTCCATTTTTTAATCGATTCTGTTTCTCATATATGTAACTAATCAAGATTACCAAAAATCAATGAGACACATCTACATGAGTTTTCGGGTACGGCCATACACACATCTGATTAATTCTATGAGGGGCCTAGTGGCATCATTCTTCAACATTTGATGGAATAAATTACTTTATTGACTACAAATGTCATGTCCACCAAGCCCTTCATAATCACTTCGAAATAATCCCTTCAATAGCTATACCTTATTCAGATAACTAGAAACGCAAATCAAGAAGGGATACTGCCTACGACATGCAAAGACCTACTTGCATCTCAAGTCTACAGATTTTGTAAATAAAATCACTTACAAGATTTACTTAATGACGCCGATCCATAAAGTAAGATTCTTGTTGGTTGGGGAAATCCAATATTCATCTTATGAATTCATGTGAGTTTAGTGGACTCATCCTTAATATCTACAATATCACCACATTACCCCAAACCCCCCTATCAGAATTGTTCTTAGTTTAACAACAGTTCCCACATTGTTAATCGAACAACAAGATAATTATAAATAATGAACACAAAATTATTCATAGGATAAACTGCCAAAATATAGTCCACAATTTAAGATATAAAATAACAAAAATACCAAGTATCATTATCATAAAATAAATTGTTCAAACACCCCTTATTCAAATACTAAACACAGATCTACATAAACTAACATAGCTAAACGAAAGTCCCCCAAGCTCCACATGTTAGTAAGCTTTCAATTCTGGTAAAGCCTTCGTAAAAGGATCAGCCAAATTGTCATATGTGTGAACTTTAAGGGAGTTTTATTTTGCCAGTGCAAACTCCTCGCGAACAGAATAAATTCTCCATGTATGTCTAGGCGCCCCTCTGAACCCCCGTTTCGTTAGCGAAATGTAGGCGGCTGAATTATCGCAAAACATTTAAATAGGTTTCGTTTACGTTGGTAACATACCGAAGCTTTGAAAGACCCTTCCTAAACCAAACAGCTTCCATCGCAAGCTTCTGAAAAGCTATGTATCAGAGCTTCTGTAGGCAGACATTGCAAGTATACTTTGCTTGAAAAAAAACTTTTCCAGATCCACTGCGCCTCCATTCAAAATTAAAGCATATCTTGTCTGGAGATTTTGTATCACTCTCCTCTATCAGTCTCAAATCCAGCATCGCAAAGCACTCAACTCCGAAGTTCACTTCCTGATTTCCACCATAAAACCAAAAACATATCTTTAAGTATTCGGGTAAATACTTAAGAATGGTTTTCACACAGCAGTCAGTGAGGTTTTACCAGGATTCTGTTGAAAAAACGGCTTGTTACATTTTTGAGCAACCAACATCAGGTCTAGTGAATCTCACTGCATACATAATGTAACCACAGCCGAATCATAAGGTACATTTTTTGCATACGCTCACCCTCTTTAGGTGTTGAAAGCACCTGTGTTTTTTGTTCAAGTCAAGTACCTTCTTGCATGGGGAATGTGACCTACATTTGGATTATTATCCATCCTCTATATCTCCTTCAAGATCTTATCCATGTAAGCACTTTGACTAAGTCCAATCAATCGCTTCAACCTATCTCTATGAGAATTTGACTCCAAGAATAATGCTCCTATCCCCTAAATCTTTCATAGGCGAAACACATTTCCAAGATAATCCATTAGACCTTGTTAAACTTTGAATTGATTTCCATGATATTTATGTCATCGCATATAAGATAAGGAATGTAACATTACTACTCCCCACAAGCCTTTGATATAACACAAGACTCATTAAGATTTGAGTAAATCCAAAACCTATTTGATTTCCTCATCAAATCTTTTTATTCTAAGCTTCTTGATGCTTGCTTAAGACCCTAAATGGGGGGGGGGGAAAAAATCTTTGAAGCATGCATACTTTTTTTTTTTTTTGGGATGTTTAGAATCAACAAAACCTTCAGGTTGTACCATATAAATTCTTCATCAAGATGACGTTAAGAAGGGAGTTTTTGGACATCCATATGCCATATCTCATAATCATAGAACGACGCCGCTATAGTATATGAGATCCGTAATAGCCCTAATGTCAGCGACGGGTGAGAACGATTCTGTTATTAATCAACCTCGTAGAGTTGAGTATAACCCTTTGCTACAAGACGAGCTTTATAGGTGTGTACATTGCCATCCATGTCAGTCTTTATCTTAAAAAGCCACTTACTCCCTACAGTCTTACAATTAGGAGGAAGATCGACCAAGACCCATACCATATTATCTATCATGGATTGCATTTCCGCATTCATAGCATCGATCCACTTGTCAGACTCTGGATCTAACATAGCAGCTTTATAGCTAGTGGGTTCATTAAGATCCCCTAGACTATGCTCCTCCACCTCTACATTTAGACATAAGCGTTCTGGAGCTCGATGTGTCCTTTCGGATCTACGAATCGGAATCACTTCCTCTTGAGGTGGTTCGAAACCTTCAACCTCCATAGGAATTTCGCTAGTGATTTCAGAAGGTGATGTATCTTCATCTTGAATTTCTTCAAGACCTTCGGCCCTCCCACTGACTTCTTGAGTTATGAGATTTTTCTCAAAGAACTCAGCATACCTCGCAACAACTATTTTGTTTTCAGGTGGGAAGTAAAAATAGTAACCCATTGTTTCCTTTGGGTATCCTATAAAGATACACTTAACAGATCTTTGTTGGAGTTTGTCAGGCGTATCCCGCTTCACAAGCGCCTCACATCCCCAGACCTTTAAGTAAGACAAGTTTGGAACTTTTCCATACCATAATTCATATGGAGTCTTATCAACCTTACACTCATGGTTTGAACATATAAAAATGCGTGTTGCAGGACTCCAGAGCATTATCCCAAAAGGATAACCGGTTATGAAAGTTGTAAGATTCATCATAGATCAAACCATGTTTAACAAAGTACGATTCCTCCTTTCAGACACCCCATTGTGTTGTGGTGTATATGGAGGAGTAAGCTGCTGGACAATTCCACAATCTTTAAGATAATCTTTAAACTCTTGGCTTATGTATTCGCCACCTCGATCTGATCGAAGAGCCTTGATTGTCTTTCCGAGTTGATTTTCCACTTCATTCTTAAACACCTTGAATGTTTCAAAGACTTCATGTTTATGTTTAAGAAGATAAACATAACCATAACGACTATAATCATCCGTGAATGTAATGAAGTAGCTAGCACCTTGTCTTGACACATGTCTAAGTGGACCACACACATCAATATGTATTAATACCAAGAAGATGCATCGCCTTTCGGAGTGATGTGGAGAACACGATTTCCTTGTCATCTTGCCTGATAAACAAGATACGCATTGATCAAATGTACTCATCATTTGTTGATATTAAAATCCCTTCTTGTTGCAGCTTTTTTCAATAGCGTTTTTCTTGCTTATATGACAAGACGGAAGTTGCCGAAAGGATAAGTAGAGTCCAAATACGTTTGGCTCTTTTAGTGTCTAAACATTAAAAATAGAATGTAGTATTTTATGTACAAAGAGATCATGCATATCAATTTCATAAATACCATTACTGGGAATAGCATTAAAATAAAGAACATTGTTCTTAGAAACTAAAATTCCAAAATCCGTAAAACACTGGACAAATCCATTTTCTACCAAACGGTGAACTGAAACAACACCTCTAGTAATAGAAGGTGCATAATGACAATTGTCTAAACAAATCACAAGGCCATTAGGCAAAACTAAGTCAAAACTTCCAATAGCTTCTACTTGTGCACGAACACCATTGCCCACGTACAAATAGAGAGCTCCTTGTTTCAGCTTTCTTGCTTCTCTAAACCCCTGTTTTGTAATACAAATGTGAGTACCACAACCAGTGTCATACACCCAGGATTTATTAGGGAAAGCAAATAATTCTATTGTGAAGATACCTGAAGAACTGGCAGTGCCAACTTGCTTCTTTTTCTTCAACAACTCAGCAAGGTAAACAGGACAATTCCTTTTCCAATGACCCACCTCTTTGCAGTGGTGGCAGGCGTCATTCTTTGCCGGGTGCTCTTTAGCCTTAGGTTTAGGGTTCTTAGAACTTGAGGACAATCCATTTTATCTTTGCCTTTGCCCTTTTTTATTTTATTTGTTAGCCTTTCCGTTACCTTTGCCTTTAGCTTCTCGATTTCTTATTGGCTTATCTGCTTACTGGATTTTACCAACCTTTAATCATCATTTAACTTGTGGGGTTTCAGCATTTTTTAGGTAAACCTATTTCATACTCAATGAGCATACATAGTAGTTCACCAATTTACTTCCCATGTTAATCATATTGTAATTTCTTACAAATCCAGTAAAATCAACTTGGTGAGTCCATTTAAGAAAAACCAACACTAAGATCCTGTGGGAGCACATAACCAAGATGTTCCAGTTGCTCCACATAGTCTTTCATCTTGAGGACATATGCACCAACTGGTTTACCCTCCTCTTGTTTGCAAGCATGGAATGTTTAGATTAGGTCAAACCGCTCCACTCCAGCTTGTTTCTTCAAGCATGGATCTTAAGCTCCTGAAGCATTTCATAAGGTGAGAAATTTTCGAGTTGTCCATGTAGTTCGGGAGTCATACTTCCGAGCATAAGATAAGCAACCTCATTATGAGCATCATAAACCGCATTCCACTGCACAAGTACTTGGAATCAGCAGGGGGAATAGGCTATTCAATAACGAATAGTTTCTTTTCAAATCTCAAGACAATCTTAGGTGAACGAAACCAATCATTGAAATTTGAACCAAAAAGTTTTTCTCTTTCAAACATCAACCTGAAAGTTGAATGGTTTATGTTTTAGACAGGTAGTGCCATCTATAAAATATATTAAGTTCAAGATTTTAGTATTTTTAATAATACTCCTTGAAGAAAATTAACTACCTATGTTTAAATATATAAACAGTTAATTTTCTAAGGCCTAGGATCCAACTCGACATACCACCATCACATTAGTTGATCTGCTAGCAATGGTGTATTCAAAAGGTAATTGACGATCAATAATTTCCATCGGTGCAATTCCTAGAACATTATGGGACATACTTTATTACATTAATGTGCTAGTAAGCATGTTTTATCCCATCTATGCCTTGAGCATAAGGTCTCACCAACTTACCTCAATTAAGTAGTCCAATCAAGAACTGTGATTATGTAACACCAACGTCTCATGAAAAGTGTATAATCACCTTGGGTTTGCAATCTACATACGTCTCACGAGATGTAAAAGGAAAATGCAAGTGTTCTTACAAATTGGATGGCAATAACTTATTTAAAAAGGGTATTTTTTATTTGACATGGCAAATATGTACGAAGAAGCATGCATACATCTTCGTATCATAGATTTTAATAAAAACTTTACTCAATTAAGTTATTTATTATGATATAACTTATTTTCTATAAATCTCATTTATAAATAGTGTTACCTTTAAAAATTGACGATTCAACGTGTTTTCAAATCTAAAGAATTCTTATTTTATCGCGTGAAAAGATTAAAGAATGATTGAAAACCATTCAAATCTAGACTATTCGCACTTCCTAAATAATTGCAAGATATCAGGGATTTAAAGAGTATATAAACCTCAAACCCTTGTGATATGCCTTGCAAATAAATTATACTTTTGCAAATTTCTTCATTCATAAAATTCAATCTTTAATTTAAAAACACATTATAAATCTATTTAATTGCAAGTCTTGTCGTGGGAAGTTAAGGTATGAGCCCTAACATTATAGATAACCACACCCGAGTGACTCATAAGACTTCGCAATTAATAGTCTATAATAAATCTTATTTCATAATTATTAGTCATGTTTATATATTTTTTTCGAAAAATCCTTTTGTTTTTACACAAGTCAAAAACTTCTAAAAACAAATAAATATAAACTACTAATACACATAACATT
>BQNB010054594.1:0-28055 GCA_026074375.1 Tanacetum coccineum
TTTAACCACAAGTTAACATCTGAAGCAACACTCTCGTGTGAGCCTACGGTAAGTTCTCTTAATGACGATGAAATCGACTTTAGAATATCATTTGACGAATCCAACGATGAAGATTGCACGGTAATTTTTGACAAAAAATTATTTTCTTACAAAATAATTTCTGTCAACGATTTAAAAACAGATTCAGAAAATGATAATGATAAAGTTAATATGCCTTTATTTCTGTCACCCGAGCCTACGGTCAGTTATTTTGATGATTTAGGCTGCTTTAAAGATTTTGAGAATGAATTTTCAGCCATTGTTTACAATGATGCTCAAACGTCTAAATTAGATGATTTAGACTACTTTAAAGATTTTAAGAAAGAATTTCCAGCCATTGTTTACAATGATGCTCAAACGTCTAAATTAGATTTCTTAACTGAACCCACTTTAATTCCTCAACATATCGATGAATTTGATTTGAAAAGTGAAACATCATTGTCCGAATATAATGAAGAGGAACAAAACGTTTTATGTTTTAATGATTTATTTCCTTTTAGCGTAATCTATCCTCATGATTTAAAATCGGATAAGGACAATGATGATGATAAAATCAATATTGAACACTCTTCGGGGGATTTATCTGTCAAACCGTTACCTGGTGTAATAAATACCGATGTTGGTGCCTATGCACATGAGTCAAATAAGCTTTTGGAAACAAGTCATGATACATCTAATAAATTTTTCAAAACTGAAACTTTTATCAAGGGACTAAATTTTAATATCATGACTTGGAATCATCTTAACAAAGGGATGTCATTCATTTTCCTAATCAAGAATTTGTATGTGCCATTTGGCATCCCGTTCGACCCCAAATTATTTTATAAAGATGGGAGTAAATTGGGGCAAGTCTAACATAAAGACTTTTCTGTAAACAAAAGTGCTTGCCGGGAGACAACCCGGAATGTATTTTCAATTTTTATCGAGTCTGTCTTCCTAGACTTCAATACGGCGTATCCGCCCCATACCATACGGTGTATTGGATGTCTGGACGTTATCAGTCTTTATTTTTCATGCACTTTAAAAATATTATTGTCAGTTCTTTGAATACATTGTATTCATCTACTTGATACGCCGTATCCACAGTCTGACCCGTATTTAGTTTGTTTTAGTTTAGTTTAAATTAACCGTAGATACCAAGATAGGAATGCACCTGTTTTTCCTATATTTTACACAAGACCTCGTGAAGGAAATATCGACGAATATTGGTGGAGAATTTATAAATCTGGAGATCTTGAAGTGTTGGAGTCTTGAAACTTCAAGACGGCTGTTCAACACAAATTCTTGCTCAATAAAGTTACATGGAGAATCACTACCGAGAAAATATCTGGGGAGTTTCTCATTCTAATTCTTTTTAAATTCCCGTATTTAATGTTTTATATATACAACGAGGGCGTTGTATAATTCAAGTGGGGGGATGGAATTAGAATGTTTACTTGTCCTAAATTTTCACACAAAAACACTAAAATGCTTAATATATGCTAAAATTAAAAAAAAATCAAGCATACTTTTGTACATAACCCGCACACAATAACCCTTGATAGATATTGTGAGGATTTAACCTTTCCGTTTCTAAATGTTTACCTAAATTCCACAAAATATGAGTGTACCGGTGATGTTGTAGACTTTAGAACTTGGCTTGGTATATCTATTCTGAGTATTATGGATTTAATTGGAGTAACTTGTTTAAATTGGTAAATCTTATGATTACACCCAAATCGCCTTTAAATGTTGCTTATTAACTAACTACACCGGTTAGTTAACCTCCCGTTTAAACCCTTTTCTACTCTCATCTTTAGAGTGAAGATCCTCTAGAAAAACCCGTAGAGCTAATCCTTTAGGAATTACACTAACTATTTGTTTCGTTACACCCTTACACCTTAACCTATCCCTGTTTGTTTAACAGGTATATACAGTTGCTCAGTTGTTGAGTGTAAAGTTTGTATTTCCCGAGTTCTTGTGTAATTTGCTATACTTTGGTGCGGTTAAAATTTGCACATTGCAAATGGGAATTATATTAGTAGTCAAAGCTCATGTGATTTTACTACCGTCACAATTATTGATGAAACCGAAGAACAAAGAAATTACCGAAGGAATTATCCAGAATTATTATGATCGTGAAGATGGTGAAACTACACCGAGATTTGGTATATATAAAAAAACGAAAATAAATTAAAAAAATTAAAAAAATAAATATATGAGAAAAAATTGGCATCAAAAAAGAGAAGGAAATTATGAAGATAATCGTTTAGCAAATTATGAAGGATTACATGAAGGATCGATTATTCGTTGTTACGTCTAATAAATCAATGATTGTAGAGTAGGGTACAAGTGGAGATATAAGCAACGTACCTTGTAGAGTTTGTAAAAGTTTTAGGATAATTGTGGAAGTTGGACCTTACGGGAACGCCAACTTAGGTTCTTGTTTTTATCAATGATTCATATGTTGTTAAAATTGTTGGTGTCTGTATCATGTATCGCGTCAAGGAAAAAGGGTCTGGAACTTGTATGTTGGATTTAATCTATTTGTTTTCTGATTTTTACTTAGAACCAATTTACTTCCCTCTCACCTATTGAGTAGCACGTGAGTTTTACGAGTATGGGGATTCTTATCGGAACATGCATGTCTATTTCGACGTTCCGGTCATTTATGCATGCTTTGTACCTCGTTGGTTTACGACTTTTGGTGAAAGTTAGAAGGTTGCTACCCTATGATCATTCGACATTCCTAACGTTGGTTAAATTCGAATTGGGGATTCCTGGCGTTTCGGGTGTGTATGTGTGCTTCAGCTGCCTTGTTGGAGTTAGTACTTCTGGTGATTAGATTGTAGAATGATTCATACCGTACACCTATTATACAAAATCCCATATTTACCTTTATAAACTTGTTACTCCTTGGCTTTAGTGGTGGAGATGTGTATCATTGCCAAGCTTATAATTGAATTACTGTATCTACGACCGAGCAATTGAGCGATTTAGTTTACTTGTTAACCACATAGATTAGTTGTGTGTTTTGAGTGTTTTTTTCTTCTTATTCGTGAGGTTCTCGGTTGTGTATTTGTAATAGATCGATTAAGTGGGCTTTAACCGGAAAATATCTTAGAGGGATAACATTTTTTATAAACTTCTAAAAGGCTACTTGAGTCATGGTAAGGATTCAAGTGGGGAGATATTTGATGACATCAAATAACGTCTATTTTATAGCATCATTTATCCCATGTAAATAACCCGTTTTGTATAATTATTGCAAGAATTAGTAATTAATTGTTTATATTTGTTATTTGCATTAAATATCAAGTAGTTGGAAAAAGATGGAGAAAAAGACGTGTTTTGAAGCATAAACGAAGAGTTTGAGAAAGTCGTTGATTCTTACAACAATACGTCGTATATTCTTAGAAGCATACACCGTATTCTAAACGACTTTGAAGGATCTCAAGACCATTGCCTGATTTGTGTAAGAATACGCCACTTGATAAGCATTATGTACTTTGGTCAAAAATTAAGAAAAACACATTTTCAGCCAATACTCCGTATCCAAAAACCCTAATACTCTGTATTGGTCAATACTTTGTATCCAAGAAAACGAATATGGCGTATTGCCGTATCCAAAAATCAGATACGGCGTATCTAAATTCCTGCACAAGAATTTTGGAATATTTTATTCTTGGAGCCCACGCCAAGTCATCCAATACGCCGTATTGAGCTTCTCAATACGCCATATCGAACCGACTACCAGACCCTATATATAAAGACGACCCTAAACTCAATTTTGGGTATGCAAGTGAATCCCTAAACCACCAAGTCGACCGAGAGACGATCAAAAGAGCATAGAAGGTCAGAAAAGAGTCTCAAGATCATAGGAAATCTCTTGTAATCTTTGCGTAACCGAATACGTGTTCGATCGAGGTTTCTTTACATTAATCATTCATATATCAAACCGTGTGTATTTTTAAAATGACTATCGACTAATACCTTTAGGTATCAACCATGTTTATAAAGATCTAATTTTTGGTTTGTTTATCTTGATTGCTTACTTTATTGTTGATTGTTAAATATGTTTATCAATTAATATTAGTTTACGTGCTCAAGTATGCGACCTATCATTCAACTGGGTCTAGTCCTACATATTTAATGCGCTGCAACTTCGGTGTTGTTTAGGCGTAGGCTAAGAGTCCGGGATAGCTCTCCATATTGTAATTTATATATCTAGAATCATAGGATCACAAATATTGACCTATCTTTGCCTTTAGATTAGTGAGCTTAGTTGAGCCATAAGGTGACCTTGGTATAATCGAGTTACATTCTTTATTCCATTTGGTAAGGATCTCGGCAGTGGGACTACTAGTATATAAAGAAGCCGTTAAGCAGTAAGTGAGTAATAATCTCGATGACTAAGGTTTAGTTAGTGCATCATTACTTAGATCCTAAGTAGATTCATAAATCATCCATAAGGTGCTTTATGGCGGATGCCGTCTAATTCTGACAGGTTTGGCGTAAAATTTTTCACTGGTCTTATAGATGATGGTAAGCCCAAGGTTAGGAATGATATACCCCTTCAAGATAAGACAATCATTGCACTAAATAAACAAACCTGCATTTTATCGGATTATTCATGGTTGATACGTTTTCCTTACATTAGTTCTCGACCGTTCCTCTATCGTTTGCTTGTCTTCTTGTGTGTGTTTATTGCTTTACTTGTCATCAAAACCTTAGGTTAGATACACAAAACCGTGCCAGTCTCTCAGGCTGAAACCCCCCTTTTGCATTAGTTTTATGTTTAACTTAGATAACTAAAATATTGATAGAATTAGGAATTAACGCTCTCGCTCTTAGTGATCGACACCCTACTTACCAACAAAACTACAATTGACCGGGTACACTGCCCGTTAAAGTGTTGTTTTTAGGTTAAGTCGGCAAAATATAAATAGTAAAACTTGATACATAAAATAACACCTACACAACGACACATTACCTGTCTAAACTTGCACCGGCATAGTCACTATCAGTATAAGCTTCGTGTGTGTGTGTGTGAGTGTAAGTCCTTAGGATACCTAAGGCATAATTTAGTTGACCTTTCAAGTATCTAAAGATTCTTTTCACAGCTTGAAGAAGTGAAAAATTTTGGTGTGAACTATGAAATCTTGCATAATGCACATACAACAAACATTGTATCAGGCTTGAAGATGTTAAATACATCAATGATCCAATCATTGATCTATATAAGTTAACATCAACATCTTCAGCACTTTCATCCTTCATCAAAGGCTTTGAAGTCTCCATAGGTGTACTTGTTGTCTTCATAGTTGAAAAACCAAACTTCTTCAAAATTTCATCCACATACTTATCTTGACTAATGAAAATCCCATCATCTTTCTGTGTCACTTCGTAAGCCTCTAAGAAGAAAGTGTGCTACACATTGAACTCATTTAAACTTCTTATGCATCAGCTTCTCAAACTCAGTGCATAAAACCTTCTTAGTAGATCCAAAAATGATATCATCTACATATACTTGAACTAGTAGAATATCACATTTGACCCTTTTAATAAACAAATTCTTATCTATCTGACCTCTTTGAAATCCATTGTCTAATAAATAAGTAGACAAGGTTTCATACCAAGCTTTAGGGGCTTGATGCAAACCATAGAGAGCATTTTCTAGTTTGTAAACTCTGTTAGGGAAGTCTGAGTCTTCAAAGCCTAGGGGTTGACAAACATAGACCTCCTCTTCAATCTTTCCATACAGGAAAGCACTCTTCACATCCATCTGGTACACCATAAAGTCTTTATAAGAGGCATAGGCTAAGAATAGCTTGATTGCTTCAATTCTGGGAACTGGAGCAAAAACCTCATCATAATCAATTCCTTCTTCTTGTTTGTACCCTTGAGCAACCAATCTAGCCTTGTTCCTGATCACAATACCTCTTTCATCTTTCTTGTTCTTGTATACCCATTTAGTACCAATGGCTCTTTTGCCATGTGGTAAATCCACCAAGGTTTAAACCTATTGTAACTTGAACTGCAGAAGCTCTTCTTGCATAGCTTCTATCCAGCTTGGATCTTTTAATGCTTGGATTACCTTCTTAAGCTCTGCTTGTGATAAAAAAACATGCAAACAGACAATTTTAAAAGTCTTTATGGTTGATTCTCTGTTGCACTAAACTAAACATACCATGTTCAGTCACACTCTTTGTCATTCTTCTGGTTTGAGGTGTTGAATGTATATCTCCAATGATTTGTTCAAGTGGATGATCCTTGTGAAGTCTGGTAGTTAGAATAGGACTTTGATGTGTTGTAGTGTAGGGTTGTTTTTTAATGTTTTCAAGTTTTAAATTTATATTTTGCCGACTCAACCAAAAACAACACTTTAATGGGCAGTGTACCCGTTCGGTAGTAGTTTCGTGGTAAGTAGGGTGTCGATCACTGAGAGCGAGGTTAAATCTATCAATTTAATTAATATATTGGTTATCTAATCTATGTTAATTCTATTCTAATCCTATGTTAAACCTATGTCAGTCTAAATCCTAATTCTAACGGGAAAAGGGAGATTTTCAGCCTAAAAGACTGGCACGATTTGGTTGGTGACTACAATCAATTCAAGACACTGTTACCTACGCAAGCTAATAGATAAATGATAAAAGAGCGGTCGAACGTTATATAAGAAAATTGTATTAACCATTATTAATCCGATTAGAACGTTGATTTGTTTATTAAGTGTAATGATTTCTTCTCTAGAGGTGGCATATCATTCTTAAGACTTAGGCATTACATCATCCTAAAACCTAGACACATTAATTATGTCACAATTAAAGCATCCGCATAAAGTATCCATATTTGCTGATTATAATCTATCTTAGGGATTAAAGCAATGGTGATCTTGTTAAACCCTAGCTCATAGAGACTTTACCCACTTACCGCTTAATGGTAATCTATACACTAGTAGTCCACTTGTCTAACTAGCCAATGGAATCAGAACATTATTTGTTGAATTATCTAGGTCACCTGCTAGTCAACACGATCAATAAACTATCAGCAATATCCAATTAACTAGTTAAGCCCGAAGCGTATCCTAGACACAGACTTAGAAGGACAATACTTGTATAACTATTATTCTAGATGTATAAATTACTATATGGAGAGCTTGCCTGGACTCTCAGTCCGTTGGTCACTTAGCTAGATCCTGGTTGAATGATTAGGTCGCATACAGAAGCGCGGGTAAACAGTTATAAAATTGATAACTAAACAAGCAATTCAACTCGATAAATCAAAAAATTGATATAAACAAATACCAAATTTAGCTCTTTCATCATAAAAAAAAAATAATGGCTAATACCCAAAGGTATTAGCCTTCACATGTCATAATAAATACAAGAGTAATTATTTAGCCAGGGTAAACTAACCGATTTAACGAATGATACCAAAAACTAAACGATTACTAAAGTATATGGAATATCATGATGTCTCTTATGGAATTGAATACGTTGCTAGACCTCTTTTGCTCTTTTTCTCCTCTGAAAATTGACTTTTGTGGTTTAGGTATCGAGATTATGATTTTGCACACTTAAAACTCGTTTTTGAGTTTTCTATTTATAAGGTCTGGAAGTTGGTTCGATACGGCGTATCCAAGTATTGGATACGGCGTATTGGTGATTTCTTGGAGTAGGGACCATGTTTGATATCTTCCAGAATATTATATTAATTCCATATCTTGAATACGGCGTATTGAGTCATCTGGATACAGCGTGTTGAACTTCATTCCTTTCGTGGTCTTTGGTGAGTGCAGGCACGAATACGCCGTATCTTCTTGATGAATACGGCGTATTGGTCTTTAGAATAGTAATCTTTAAAATATCTTCGTTTAAGCTCCAGAATGCGCGCCTTTTGCTATCTTTCACCAATTACTCCATAATTACTGCAATTCTCAAATATAAATGATTAAGTAACAATTTTTTGCAATAACTATACAAAATGGTTTAATATCATGGGATAAATGATGCTATAAAATAGACGTTATTTGATGTCATCAAATATCCCCCCACTTGAATTATATAATGTCCTCGTTGTATATGAAAAACTCTATATACGGGAATTTAAAAGAATTAGAATGAGAAACTCCCCTAATATTTGCTCGGTAGATTCTCCAAGTTGCGTTTATGAGCAAGATTGTGTGCTGAAAAAGCGTTTGAATCCTAGCACGAACATCACACACATTGAATTCCAGAAAGTATGTATTCCACCAACTTCGTCGATATTTTTTTTCATGAGGTCCTGAGTAAAGTATAGGAAAAACAAGTGCATTCCTATCTTGGTACCTACGGTTAATTTAAACTAAACTAAAAACAAACTAAATACGGGTCAGACTGTGGATACGGCGTATCAGTTTAGTGAATATGCCGTATTCAAAAATCTGACAATAATGTTTTTAAAGTGCGTAAAAAATAAAGACTGATAACGTCCAGACATTCAATATGTCGTATTGGGTGGAATGGATACGCCGTATTGATGTCTGAGAAGACATACTCGATAACAAAATTAAATAACATTTCGGGTTGTCTCCCGGGAAGTACTTTTGTTTACAATGAAGTCTTTAAGTTAGACTTTTCTTTAGCTTCCTTTTTACTCCAACTCATGCACGCTGATGTGCCCGCGTGTGAGCCATTCTTCAATCTTCGCATTACGAATGTAATCGGGTCTAAGATTTAAGACTCCTTTGTAGAACCCCTTAAGCTTTTGGTATGCATGCGAGACTCCGTTCATCACATCATTCTCATTCACCATTTGTAATGGTGGGATCTTGTTGCATTGTTCATTAGTGTGGTGTTTAAACCTTGGATGTGATCGCACCATTTGGTAGTTACTTCATCATCACCATTGTAAAGGGTAATTATCCCTTCGAACCGTTTTGCTTTAATTCCAACTTCTCTTAAGAACGGTTCACCAAAAATAACATCGCCCATTCCTTCATCACGATAAGCATCCATATCCTCCAAAACTGCAAAATCAGTCACAACGGAAAAGGTTCCAACAAAAATAGGCACATTCATTACGGCTCCTACAACCTTATTCCCTTTATACATCATCTTATCTTTCATTACAGAGTTATGAAACTTTTTGGACATTACATTGACATACAATAATGGGAAAAAGTTAGCGTGAGTGAATTCAAATCCTATCATGCAAGAAAATTTTAAGTTGTAGGCGCAATCTATATGGATCTTCTTATCATTGTCGCAATAACTAGGGTAATTATCAATTCCAGTATCAAGATCTTCATCCCTAGTTCTAAATTCCTCAATTACCTCACCTTCCTCAATGGTGGGCATCAAATCATCTTCTTGATTTCTCCTAAGCTCAAATGGTTCATTTAGATCATTTAATTCAATGTAATCTTCCAAGAAAGGGTCTAATTATCTATTTAACACCAAAGTCTCTCCCATAAGCCTAGCTTCTAAATCAAGTTCCATTCTTTCTCTCAAACCTAGCATGTAGACCCTCCTAATTAAACTACCAGCAGGTTTAACACTTTTGAAAATAATATTTTCTTCCCATACTCTTAAAGTAATATTTCTTTTGTAAACATCAATCTTAGACCGGGTGGTAGACAAAAATGATCTTTCGAGGATCAAGGGCACTTTGATATCCTCGGGCATATCAAGAATTATAAAATCTACGGGGAAGGTAAATTTACCAATTCCTACTAGTACATTTTCAGCTATTCCTTTTAGATATTTCACAGTCCTATCTGCCAATTCAACTGTCAACCTAGTGTGAGCTAATCCACCTAATCCTAAGTTAAGGTAGGTCAAGAGAGGCGTTACACTAACGCTGTCTCCTAGATCAACAAGGGCATTGTCAAAGCAAACATTATTAATAAAGCAAGGTAAAGTGAAACTTCCTAGGTCTTTTTCCTTTCGGGGCATGGTGTGATTGAAATGTGAAGCTCCATAAGCCTCCATAAATTTTGGTCCATAGATCCCCTCTTCTTCTTCACAGTAAGTATTATCTAAATGGCTTGGAAAAGGAACCGTCGTTTGTCTTGACTTGTACACTAGCTTACTATTCTGTCCATCGGATACGGCGTATTGGGGAGATCCAATACGGCGTATCGGGTGTGAATCAGCTTCAACAGTGGTAGAAATCGACTTGACTTGATCTCTCGGGTTTGTTTCAGTTGAGCTTGGTAGGCTTCCAAATCCTCTTTCCTGTAGTACCTTGCTCATTTGCCCGATTTGTATCTCTAATGTTTTAATCGATGCTTCTTGGTTTCTTATGGCAGCATCTGTCGTAGCTCGGATTTCTTTGATCAAATTTGAATTTTCTTCGTGTCTCTTTGCTGATTCACTCATGAATTTGCTCAGGGTATCTTCCATAGATTGCCTTCGCTCTTGGTACGAAGGATTGGCGTTGTTCCTTTGATAGTACCCCAGAGTTGTTGCTCTATATCCCCCTCCTTGAAAAGGTCCACCAAATTGCGTGTAGTAAGCTTCTTCTAGGGTTTTCCCTTCTTCTTTTTGTGGGCAATCTTTGGTGTAATGGGGTCCTTTGCATTGTTCACATCCGACTTGAGCAGCATAAACTTTTTCATTCACCTTCTTGATCTCTCTTCCTAGATTGTTCAATTGTGCTTGTATAGCAGCCAGTCCGTCAGAAGTCTCAGTACTTCTTCCTCTTGATGTTCCATTATGCCATTTTTGAGAGTATTCTACCATTTCTTGGATGACCTTTTTAGCATCTTCAGCAGTCTTAGTTGGAATGGCACCTTTTGAGTCAAGAATTTGTCGTGTCGGAATATCCAACCCATTGTAGAACAAAATTACCTCCTGCATCTCAGTCAAATAGTGTTGAGGACACTTCATCAAGAGTTCTTTAAAGCGCTCCCATGCTTGAAAAAGGGTTTCATCTGGCTCTTGCTGAAAGTTGTTGATTTCCTCTATTTTTTTTGCAGTTTGACCAGGTGGGCAATATTTATTCAAAAACTTAGTTCTAAGATCTTCCTAAGTTTTGATCGAACCAGTTGGTTCGTTTCTTAGCCAACGACTTGCGGCTCCAGTTAAGGATATAAGGAAGACTCGGAGCATTAGTTGATCCACAGTGATGTTAGGAACATGGAATAAGTCAACTATTTCGAGAACTTTCTCAATGTGTTCATTTGCATCTTCATTATCCGAACTGCTAAACGTGTTTTCTCGAAGCTCCTTAAGAAATTGTCCTTTCAGTTCAAATTGATCTTTGTTATCAATTTTAGGCCTAGCTACTCCCGATCCATAGCCAGTCGGGTCTTGCTCATGTATTGCTCTATTGTTCCCTCTATTGCTTCTGCTTCTTCTTCCTACGAGTATTCTTGGTCAGAAAGTAGATTAAAATCAGGCGATCTCAATTCGTCAAGACTTAGAGTCTTGAAGTGTCTCCTTGATGATCGAAATTCTCGTTCAGGTTCTTTGTAAGGTGTAAATAGTTCATTCGTAGAACTCCTTGTCACGCACTACCCGAAACAAGGGATAAACAATCAGTAGGATTTGTTCCGAAGGAAGGTAAAAAAAATTTTGCACAAAAATCAATTATTTCAGTTTCTGTTCCAGACAATCGATACACAGTATCCAATGGAAGTGGATACACTGCACTAATCTGTTGGGATAAATACGCTGTATTGGATAGAGAACTGGATACGCCGTATCCGATGGAAGTGGATACGCCGTATTCAACTGCCGACCAGAACAGTGTATCAAACAATTAAATGCGCAAACAATTAAACACACAAATATACAAATATTACAGAATATACAAGAATATACACTAATTTAAATTACACTAATCCTAAGGGTTAGATCTAATCTAATGTTAAAAACCAAAATATCAAATAAAAATCAAGATTAATTTTCACTTCCCGGCAACGGCGCAAAAAACTTGATGTGTTATCGTTGTATGGTATATTTAAGATGATTCAAGTTTTAAATTTATATTTTGTCGACTAAACCAAAAACAACACTTTAACGGGCAGTGTACCCGATCGGTAGTAGTTTCGTGGTAAGTAGGGTGTCGAACACTTGAAGCGATGTAAAATCTATCAATTTAATTAATATCTTAGTTATCTAATCTATGTTAATTCTATTCTAAACCTATGTTAAACCTATGTCAGTCTAATATCCTAACTCTAATGGAAAAGGGGGTTTTCAGCCTGAGAAACTGGCACAGTTTGGTTGGTGACTACAATCAATTCAAAGCACTTTTACCTACGCAAGCTAATTAACAAAAGATGAAAAAGCGGTCGAACCTTATATAAGAAAATTGTATTAACCATTATTAATCCAATTAGAATGTTGGTTTGTTTATTAAGTGCAATGATTTCTTCTCTCGAGGTGGCATATCATTCTTAAGACTTAGGCGTTACATCATCCTAAGACCTAGACACATTAATTTTGTCACAATTAAAGCATCCGCATAAAGCATCCTTATTTGCTTATTATAATCTATCTTAGGGATTAAAGCAATGGTGATCTTGTTAAACCCTAACTCATAGAGACTTTACCCACTTACCGCTTAATGGCAATCTATACATTAGTAGTCCACTTGTCCAACTATCCAATGGAATCAGAACATTACTTGTTGAATTATCTAGGTCACCTGCTAGTCAACACCATCAATAAACCATTGGCAATATCCAATTAACTAGTTAAGCCCGAAGCGTATCCTAGACACAGACTTAGAAGGACAATATTTGTGTAACTATTATTCTAGATGTATAAATTACTATATGGAGAGCTATCCCGGACTCTAGATCTACTTGGTCCGTGTCACTAGATCTAGTTGAATGATAGGTCACATACAAAAGCGCGTAAACAAGTATAAATTGATAAACATAAACAATCACTCAACGATAAATCAAGAAATCGAGATAAAAAAATACCAAACATTCTGATCTTCATAATAATGGCTAATACCTGAAGGCATTAACCTTTAAACGTCATAATAAATACAAGAGCAATTATTTAGCCAAGGTAAACTAACCGAGTTAACGAATGATACCAAAAACTGAACGATTACTAAAGTATATGGAATTACACGTTGTCTCCTATGGAATTGAATACGTTGCTCGACCTCTTATGCTCTTTTTCTCCTCTGAAATTGACTTTTGTGGTTTAGGTATCGAGAATATGATTTAGCACCCTTAAAACTCGTTTTTGAGCCTTCTATTTATAAGGCCTGGAAGTCGGTTCGATACGGCGTATCCATGAGTTAGATACGGCGTATTGGGGATTTCTTGGAGTAGGGACCACGCTTGATATCTTCCAGAATATTATAGTCCTCTGGATACGGCGTATTGAGCTTCATCCTCTGTGGTCTTTGGTGAGTGCAGGCACGGATACGCCGTATCTTCCTTGATGGATACGGCGTATTGGTCTTCAGAATAGTAATCTTTAAAATATCTTCTTTTAAGCTCCAGAATGCGCGCCTTTTGCTAATCTTTCACTACTCCATAATTACTACAATTCTTAAATATAAACGATTAAGTAACAATTCTTTGCAATAACTATACAAAATGGGTTAATATCGTGGGATAAATGATGCTACAAAATAGACGTTATTTGATGTCATCAAAGACTTCTATGTTATAGACATGAAAAAGGACCCGAAACCCATTTACTCGTAGGAAGAGGATTTTGAGCAACCGCTAGTACCGTGATAGATTATAGAAAAGCAAAGATAGCGGTAGGAGAGGGAATAACTAGGTCAGTATTTGGAGTAAAGGAAATCGACCTAGAAAGTGAAGAAGTGCCTTACTGGACTACCTTAGGTAGGAGGGAATCTTATAAACCAAGACTTAGCACAGATGGTATAGGTGCTCAGACCCCTTTTTACGCCAGAAAAGTCTTCTTAGACCATCATTTACCCGAGGATTGGGAAATAGCTATAGACGCCGAACTCAATGCATTTAAAGATGTCCTAGTGTTTAAAAAAATAGTAGATTTCTTATGGGATTTACCCATTAACCTTAAGGGAAACATGCGGGACTCGGAGGACTTAATAGAGAACCCAATCAACTGGGATAAACCACCCAAAATGGGGATGGGGCATGGCATGGCAAGATTAGGATAATTGATCCGGATGGAGAAGAGTTCACTAAAACTTTCCAATCAATCCCCACCTCTAGAAAACTTTCTGAAAAAGAGAATTCAAGAGAGATCATCGACTTGGATCATTTCCACGATACCTAGTAGTGTGACTCCGAGTCTAGCTAAAAGACACATAAATAAACAAAAGCGCTTTTTGGGAGGCAACTCAATATTTATTTTCTTGCATTTAAGAGTGTCTTATGTTTTAATTCTTTATTGTTTATTCTTTTATGTTAGAATTAGTTTTGATCATGCTTTGTTTTGTTCTTAACTTCGTCTTATTAACAATCAAATGTATTTTGCATCAAATAAGTGTAGGGGAAAATATCTGGTTTATAAGAACCAATTCAAACATATAAAATAACTTGTTTAGATTAATTTGCGTCATGTTTCGAGTCATATGATTGTAATGATGAATCTCAGGTTTTATGCAGTATTTTACACAAGGAATAACTAATAAAATTACGTGCAGGAAATTTTCAAGAAAAACGAAATTGTTATTTTCACATAGTGTGGAGACGGCGTCGGAATTTTTCCTGACGACGTCATGTCTCCAGGTCTGTGAAAATTCGAATTTTTTCTATTATTTTCGAAAAATGATTTGTACAATATCTAAAATTTGTATTTTTCTTATAAACCTGCAAAAACCTATGTTTGTATCTTCACTTTCATCATATCTTTACTGCTTTCATAGAGTCAACCCTAAAAGTTTCGTTGTATATATCATATCCTGCCGATTTTATGCCAGGTGTAGTTGTCTTTGTCTTTGATTTACAGGTTATATTTGATAAGAAGAAGCTTGGAAGTTCTTAGAAAGTTTTCAGATGACGATTCTTGGAGGACGATTTAACCAGTTATCGCGTGTTTCTTTGACTTGTTTTCTTTTCCCTTTATTCGTTTTACGAGTACTTTTAAGAACATTGGGGACAATGTTCAACTTAAGTGTAAGGGAGGAAATAAGCCTTAGAAACTATTCCTTCAACTGCCATTTGCTTGTTCCTTAAAATGATGAGTAATATATCGAAATATAGCGTAGAAGGTAATTTTACCCAAAATTTAAAATTTTTTATGACACATACCGACAAAAACCGAGTATTAAACATGTCTCATAGATATGAATGTATATGACTAGCACAAAAACTTTCAAAATTTCACCCCAAAAATGTGAGGTTCGCATTCAGATCTTTAGGAATTCGGGTATCCATTTTTGATACCCAAGATAATTTTACCTTTAGCTTGTTCAAGTTAAGGTTCGAATACAATCGTATGTGTCTATTCAGTCGTTACAGATGTGTATGTGTGATTTTGTTGCCTTTTCTGGAGCATTGGTATCGGTCTAAAATTATATGAGTATACCGGTAGTGTATTAAATTCTAGAACTTGTTTTTGTGATGCATCCCGAGACCGCATAGTGAGAATTAGGATTTGCTAAATGATAAGAGGCACTAGGATTAACCCATATTTTAAACCTGTAATTGTTATGATGGTCATCTCGATCATATAACAATCCTACACCCTTGTCATGCACTTATTTTTAGTGCAGGATACCCCTAGTACACCCCTCCGAGCCTATCTTTTTCACAGTTCTCGTAATTTTTTGGTTAATCCGGACTATTAATGAAGAGCATTGTCACCCTTGAACCAATTGTTACACCCAAATCGCCTTAGCCTACCTTGTATGTACTCGCTTTTAGTACATTATTATTTTTAACCCAAGTTAATTATTTGAGTACACGGTTGCTAAGTCCTTATCATTGTAAATACAGTTTTGGGACGACTGGAATTCATGGTAGTATTTATCTTATGAGAATTGGGGAAGAAGTAATTTATTACCGGCAATAGAGCTCAATAAGCTCCATGCTATGTTGATCCACCTCAATTCGGATCATTAGTTAGATTGTAATTATGAGTTCTATAACTCAAGTGAAGGGGTGTGTTATAAACCCCAAGTTATGATGTATTATGTTCGAAAAAAAATAGAAAAGAAAAAGAAAAGAGATTGATGTAGAGTTGTATAGAGTTTGTATATCTTTGTCCGAGTCTTTGGCTTAGCAACCCAATCAGCGTGTATTCTTATAAATAATTAGCTAACCCTTTCACCCCCAAATTCACCAAAAAACCACGCCCAAATATATCCCATCCGTTTCCGTTTCCATTAATGTTATCTTACACCTACACCCCACAACCCTTAAAAGACCTCTTTGATAGTAATGACTAGTACTTGCGTCTAGCGGTGAATGTTTGATCCTTTACCAAGCCTATGGTAATTTGTATGCTAAGACAGGTAATGAGTGTTACTTTTCTGTTTCCTATATTGTTATAATTCATTATACACCTGAGTGAAAGAGAGAATCCAAACACTTATGTGAGGTGCTAGTGTATACTTTAAAAAAAAAAAAAAAAAAAAAAAAAAAAAAAAAAAAAAAAAAAAAAAAAAAAAAAAATAAAAAAAAAAAAAAAAAAAAAAAAAAAAAAAAAAAAAAAAAAAAAAAAAAAAAAAAAAAAAAAGAAAAAAAAAAAAAAAAAAAAAAAAAGAAAAAAAAAAAAAAAAAAAAAAAAAAAAAAAAAGAAAAAAAAAAAAAACAAAAAAAAAAAAAAAAAAAAAAAAAAAAAAAAAAAAAAAAAAAAAAAAAAAAAAAAAAAAAAAGAAAAAAAAAAAAAAAAAAAAAAAAAAAATAAAAAAAAAAAAAAAAAAAATAAAAAAGAAAAAAAAAAAAAAAAAAAAAAAAAAAAAAAAAAAAAGATTTCTAGTACTATGCCACCTAGCGGTGAAGGTTTGATCCTTTACCAAGCCTATGTTAATTTGTATACTAGGACAGGTAACGAGTGTTAATTTTTCTATTTCCCATAATGTTATTAATCATTATACACCCGAGAGAAAGAGAGAATCCAAA
Source organism: Tanacetum coccineum (assembly GCA_026074375.1). Taxonomy (NCBI): domain Eukaryota; kingdom Viridiplantae; phylum Streptophyta; class Magnoliopsida; order Asterales; family Asteraceae; genus Tanacetum; species Tanacetum coccineum. The sequence goes on from BQNB010054594.1 coordinate 17,042, forward strand.
CACTTATGTGAGGTGCTAGTATATACTTTCCATGCTTTTAATTACGAGGTCTAAAAGGTTGTGTCGTAAACTGCTTTTGAATAGTAGGTTAAATGCCCCCAATATTACTATTGTCTAGGTAGAAAAGCCTATTTGCTTGAGGATAAGCAAATCCCAAGTGTAAGGTATTTGATAAGGTATCATTTTATACGCTTTTTAGGGGTCATTTAACCCCCTAAATCATGCTTTTATGCCCAAATTATATACTTAAACATTTGGTTTTGCGTTTTTAATATTTGGATGGATTTTTGAGGAAATACATGTGACTTGGGCTCAATTGGAGAAGAAACGGACAAGACTACAACTCTACACCAAGTGCATACAGAGCGTGGAGACGGCGTTGCAGGCATAAAGCGACATCGTCGCGATCTATCTAGTGACGGCATCAGGAAATTGACGACAACGTCAGGACGTAACTGACTCATATTAGACCTAAAAGATTCTATCCCGTGATGGGACGGCGTCGCGACCACAACTGGACGCCATCATGATGATTTCCCTAAATATTAAGCCGAATTTAAGGTTTTAGGTGTGTAACTTTGTATAACTTTTGGGAGCCGAACCCTAAGTAATTTGTCAGCTTCTAGGCCGATTTTAGGGCTTCAAAACCCTATTGTAACCGACCTTGATCCATGTTTTAATCAAGTAAGATTATCTATCTTTAATCATTGTGTTGTTTGATTAATTCATGTTCTTGCTTTCTTTATAACATGTTAGGCTAAACCCTCATTTGTATGTGCTTATGATTGCATGGAAGTTAGATTGTAGATCCTTTTACTATTGCTTCTTGTGATGAATGTGTGCGTTAGGCTTTAGAAAACTAGCCATAAGATATTAAATTGGTATAGACGTCTAGGGAAATGCGAGTGCGTAGAAAGGATACCATCGGTAACAGTCTTCATACTACCTTACCCCTAATATGGTTTATCCCTCTTAAGATATTTTAAATGCATGTAATGTACTCTTAGGGGCCTTGTAATAGTCTTCATACTACCTTACTTGTGTGTTGCCTTAACGGAATATTACATAGACGGCGGGTTCGTGTAATTCGTTTATGACTTAGGAAATACTTACACAGATCATCACAAGTGTGACAAAGCAACAGGATTAGGAGAAACATACTAAGGAGTAATGCACGATTAAGTAAATATGTTCATTTATCATATAGTTATCACCAAAGTAGTTTAGATATATATTTAATTTAATCAGCTAAAAACCAAACCAACCTCTCAAACCATGATATTTACCTGCTTTCTAAAAAATATAAAAACACAAAAAGAATCTTCTCTCAACCCTGTATATCTTAGTTAGATTCTGTTCAAGCCTTCCCAACCTATTCCCCTACAGAACGATAACAACTCCCAAATCTTGCGTTACTACACTACAACGGTTAGGTACTCTGCCTAAGGGATTGTAAAGCTCCTTGCGAGTTGCAAGACTCGCATCAAGGGCCGGTCACATATGGACTCCTCTTGGGCCTTATTGGGCCGAATACTTAGACAATAAATGGGTTTTAAGCCCAAAACCTAGGCCCAATTAGCTTATACAATTCCTGTAATCTATACTTTCTTATACTAGGCTCAAGAATAAATAATGACCATCACTTTACTAAAACCGAGGCTAACAGGTGTTCATTGTTTGGTTTTCGGTTTTGATATGATTTTGTCAAAAAAAACCAAACCGAACGGAAAACCAAATTCACATAAATATATACAAGTTTTTATATATATTTATATAAAAAACATTAAAACTCTTTTCTAGTATAAATATAAGACTTTTTAGGCTTGAAACTTTTTTTTATCTTATAAATCTAAATAATTAGATGAATAAATTATTAAAAATATGTAATTCGGGTTATTCAGTTTGATTTTCGGTTATTCGGTTCGATTTTAATTTATTCAATTCGGTTTAGTCTTCTTCGAATTCGGTTCGGTTCGATTTTCGGTTTTACTCAGAAAAAATTTAACCAAACTTAATAACCGAACAACCTGATAACAGACCGATGAACACTTCTACCATAATAACTTGGTAACTAAAGACCGCGCGTAAGTTCAAACTAAAGCCCGCGCGTAAGTTCAAACTGAAGCTCTACGTATAATATAATCTTATATACTTAAAGATTCAAAACAAAATTTATTGTGGAGGCTTCAGGATGTGTATCACAAGCTTTGAATATTGTACAAATCCAAGTGAGTAAATGACCTGCTCGATGCTTAAATGTTGTAACCCAAGCTTCAGAAAGTTTACAAAACTATATGAATGAATGGCATGATTGGTGTTTAATTGCGCCTATGAATAAATGGCCTAATGGATGGTTAATTGCGCCTGTTATAAGACCAATAGGATAACGAGCCTGTTAATTTAATGCTCTAAGTTTTCAAGTGATTTAACCCTCTAAATTTAAATGAAATCGTGTCTTTATTCTTAGCATTTAGGGTAACCATTAATACAAGAAAGCCAAAAGGCAAACACCCAAACGCTTGGGAAGATGATAGGTTAACTGTTACATTTCCTTGCTTATCAATTGACCGGAATTGTTATTTACAATCATTCATAAGTTACATGTTATAGAGCCTATAAATAACACATACATGTAATAAGCCTGGTGAATGATATCATTTACCTTGCCTATACAACATTGTCTCAGCAGGTTCAGGCTAGAAATCGATGTTGTTTCCGATGAAACTGCTCATGATGTCACTGTGATGTTCGATGAGATTTAGTCAAAAATTCAAGATTTTATCAATTTCTACAATCTTCAAAAACTTCCAAATTTTGACTTGGTATCGAATTTGTGATTTTCAGAGTTTAATCACCAATCATTGCAATTAATTATGCACAATCATTCTCAAGATCATCATCAAGCCGTTTTTAATCATTAAATTCCAAAACCCCCAATTTCAGAAACCCTAATTACTTATCGAATTTAAATTCGACATCAAGAACATCTTTAAAACTAATTTCCAAAACTTGTTATATGAATAAGCACTTACGTTTGAGAAGAGAGATGATTTGTAATCGTTGTTATGAACTCAAAATCAAAAACTCGATTCTCTCTTCTTTCTCGATAGCAAATTCGGAATAAAGAAAAATTAAAAATGAAATTAATTTGTTATTTATACCGACCGAATTATAAAGTTTGAAAAGTGACACTTTCAGTCCTTGTGGTTTTTCCTTCTGAATTTTGTTTTAAAAAATGACTGTTTTGGCCCTTGTGGTTTTTGAAACCAATTTTTATAACCAAAAATTTCAAAAACTCCCCCTTGGAGTATGATCCCTTTGCACAATTAGTCTGATAATGGAATTTTTTTCTTTTTCAAAGTCCAGATTTTCACAAAATAATGAAAACCCCCCCTCGAAAATATACCATTTTATTAAAATCTATCAAAAATTCAAGAGATCATTGTTTTTATTGGATTTTGAAAGCGATGTGAAAATTAAAATACAGGTCATGTACGTGAAGTCGTGAATGGGAATTACAAAAACACATGTTTTGACAATGAGAACTCATTTGTGTATCAAAATAACTCCCCCTCAGATCATGATCTCGTATAGACATTGAACACAATTATGATGAAAATATCGAATCATGAATCTGATTGTAATGAGAAGACATGTGGTTTTGATTAAAATAATGTTTTTGTCCTTTTACATATTTTATTTTTGTATTTGGTTTTTTTTTAAACATGAAGGAAATCTTTTTGGATTTTTATATTTTTTAGTTTTTATTTTGTTTTTGATTTTGAAAAACATCAATATAATCTTTTTGAGTTTTTGTATTTTTCAAAATTTTATTTTGTTTTTGAAAAACTTATTTACAATTTTGATGTATGATCTTTTTCAAGACGAAAACTTTGCCAGACTTTTCAACTGTGTTGGAGTCATACATCTCATACCAATGCGATGAACTAAGTACTCAAAGCGTTCTTTGGAAAGAGCTTTAGTAAATAGATACATACTCAGCTTCAGCTGTTGACATCGCAGTACAATCTTGCTTTTTAGAACTCCAGATCACAAGCTTTTCACCTAAGAATTGTAAGCCTCCTGATGTGCTTTTGCAATCGTCTTTACATCATGCATGGTCTATATCTGAATATGCAATTAGTTCAAATCTGGAATCCTTTGGATATCATTGGCCCATGTTATAGAACTGTCTTAGGTACCGAAAGATCCGCTTAACCTCTTTGAGGTGTTTGACCGTAGCACTCTCGTCTTGAAACGACAACAACAAAGGAGGCAAATGCAATATCTTGTCGAATAGCTGTTATATACATGAGCCCTGCAATCATCGACATAAGTCATTTTATCAGTTAGGAGTGCTTGGTAAATCAACATCCAGACTCTTCAGTGGCAATAGGTGTAGCTCATGAGACACATCATCCATAACCATATTCTTTAAAAGCTCAAATCGCGTATTGAGACTTACTAATGAATAATGCCACGGATGGATTGATGAACTTTAAGCCTAAGAAAGAACTATATTTCACTCATCCTAGACATTTCAAGTTATATTTCAAAAGATTTGCAAATCTTTGAAAATATGGAATTGATAACCTAAAAAAGATTTCCGATTGTACATATACAAGTACAAGTAAAATGTCACTTCTCACTATTATGTTCGTGTAAAAAAGGATCAGGTCCAACAATGACCTTTAAATAAAATATGTTTAATCAAGAATGAAGACATTTTGTCATACCTGCTCAGGACTTGTTTTAGCCCGAATAGAGCTTTCTTTAACCATGTATACAACATCATGAAGTCTTAAATCGACAAATCCCATCAGGGTTGGCTAACATAAACTTCCTTCTTATCATGGACCATTAGAAATGTAGTCTTAACAACTATCTGAAATATTGTAATTTTATTTAGTGTAGCCAAAAGCACGAACATTCAAACCGGCATCAAACTATCAACAGGAGCCAAGGATTTCCTCAAAATCCGATGCCTTCTTCCCCGCTTTTGAAACCCTGTCGCAACAAGAACGATATTTGTGTTCAAATAACAATATTTTTTAGCATCCCATTTTGTTCTTTTTCCAGGCCATTTGACAACAATTAATTATTTCCATCTGGTCTCGGAACTATTCCCCAAAAACATCTAGTCTCATCGCATTGATGCAATCTCAACTTGCATTTGATCTGATCTAGCTGTGATCTCACATGGCTTCTTAATTGTTCTTTGGTTCATGGGTGCTGACGGTTAATACATACATGCATACCTCAGAATCAGTGTGAAGTCTTTGTCGAGTCATCACAGGTTTGGATGGGTCACCAATTGAACTTTTACGTGATGATCTGTGTAAGTATTTTCTAAGTCATGAACAAATTACATGAACTCAACATCTATGTAATATTCTGTTAAGGCAACGCACAAGTAAGGCAGTATAAAGACTATTACCAGGCCCCTAAGAGTACATTACATGCAATTGAAATATCTTAAGAGGGATCAAACTTATTACGGTAAGGTAGATGAAGACTGTTACAGATGGTACCTTTCTACACACTACTGTACTCAATCCAATAAACGTATAAGGCCAATATTAATATCTTATTGCTAGTTTTCTAATGCTTAACGCGCACATTCAACACAAGCGAAGCAAACAGTAATAGGATCTACAATCCAACTTTCCATGCACATTCATAAGCAAATACAAAGGGAGGGTTAGCCTTACATATATAAAGAAAGCAAGAACATAAATCAATCAAACAACACATAAACATATTGAATTGATATAAAGATAGATAATCTTACTTGATAAAAAAACCATGGATCAAGGTCATCACAATAGGGTTTTGAGGCCCAAAGGTCGGCCTAGAAATTTTACAAAATACTTAGGGTTCGGCTCCCAAAAGTTATACAAAGTTACACACTTAAAACCCTAAATTCAGCTTAATATACATAGAGAAATCATCGTGATGGCGTCCAGTTGTGGTCGCGATGCCATCACAGGATAGAATCTTCTAGGTATGATATGAGTCGGTTATGTCCTGACGCCATCGTCAATTTCCTGATGTCGTCACTATATAGATTACGACGGCGTCGCTTTATGCCGGCGTCGCTTTCTCCACGCTCTGTATGCACAATTTTTCAAGAGATTTGGTGTAGGACCATAGGCTTGTTAGTTTCTTCTCCAAATGAGCCCAAGTCACGTGTATTTCCTCCAAATGCCATCCAAGTGCTAAAACCCTAAAAACAAAAGATTAAACACATAATCTGGGCATATTTGCATGATTTAAGAGGTTAAATGACCCTGAAATAGTGTATAAAATGACACCTCATCAAATACCCCTACACTTGGGATTTGCTTGTCCTCAAGCAAATGGGCTTTTCTACCTAGACAATAGCAATATTGGGGTCATTTAACCTACTCTTTAAAAGCATTTTACAACACAACCTTCTAGACCTCGTAATCAGAAAATTAACACTCATTACCTGTCATAGCATATAAATTACCATAGGCTTGGTAAAGGATCAAACCTCCACCGCTAGGCGCAAGCATTATTCATTACTATCAAAGAGGTCTTTTAAAGGGTTGTGGGGTGTAGGTGTAAGATACATTAACGAAAATGAAAACGGATGGGATACATTTGGGGAGTGACTTTTGGGTGAATTTGAGGTGAAAGGGTTAGCTAATAATTTATAAGAATACACGTTGGTTGGGTTGCTAAGCCAAAGACTCAGACAAGATATACAAACTCTACAGAACTCTACATCCATCTCTTTATTTTTCTTTTCTTGACTCTAATATAAACATAGACATAAGCAAATGGCAGCCCGTACATTTTCCACTCCTTTTTTTATATACAATTTTTATATACAATTTTTTATATACATTTTTTTCATACACTTTTGCCCTGCCATTGCTTAAACATATAATACATTATGGGGGTTTATAGATACACCCCTACACTTGAACTTTTACATACTTGATATTTACATCTAACTAATGACCCTGAATGAGGCGGATCAAATAACATGGGATTCATTGACAAAACATATTGGGGGTATTGGACTTTACTTTACTTCCCATTCTTTGCGAAATAAATACTACCATGAATCTCAATCGTCCAAACAGTATTTACAAGGATAAGGATTAGGCAACCGTGGACTCAATAATACTTGGGTTAAATCAATTAATGTACTAATAAGTGAGTACATACAAGGTAGGCTAAGGCGATTTAGGTGTAACAATTGGTTTAAGGGTGACAATGCTCTTCATTAATTGTCCGACTTAACAAGAAAACTACAAGAACCATGAAATTGATAGGCTCAGAGGGTTGTACCAGGGGTATCCTGAACTAAAAATGAGTGCATGGCAAGGGTGTGGGATAGTTATATGATCGGTGTGACCATAATAACAGTTACAGGTTTTAAACATGGGTTAATCCTAGTGCCTCTTGTCATTTAGCAAATCCGTTAATACTTTTACTATGCGGTCTGGATGCATCCAAAAACAAGGTCTAGAATTTATCTATACTACTGGTACTCATTATTTAATAACGATTACCAATGCTTAGATATAAAGGCGACAAAAGTCTTACGTACACATCTGTAACGATGGAATAGACACATATGACTGCATTCGAACCTTAACTCGAGAAAGCTAAAGGTATAAACTATCTTGGTTATAAAAAATGGATACCCAAATTCCTATAGATCTAAAGGCGAACCTCACATTTTTTGGGGTGGAATTTTTGTTGGTTTTTATGCTACGGCTTATACATTTCCTATCCATAAGCGCTTTAATATCGGTTTTCGTCAGTATGTGCTTAAATTTTTTTTTAAAATTAGGGGTCAAAATTACCTTTTATGCTATGTTTCTATTATATACCCTTCATTGTAGGAAAAGCAACTGATCTAATGTAGAATTAAAAAAAAAATTTCTACGGTTATTTTTCCTACACTTAACTGGAAACATTGTCTCAATGTTCTATATAAGTACCTGTGTGAACGAATAAAGGGAAAAGAAATCAAGTAAAAGAAACTAGTACTCTCCTGGTTTGCTCAATAATAGAGAAGAAACATGTGATAACTGGTTAAATCGTCTTCCAAGAATCATCCAATGAAACTTCCTAAGAACTTCCAAGCTTCTTCTCATCAAATATAACATGTAATCAAAGACAAAGACAACTACACCAAGCATAAAATCGGCGGGATAGATATATACAACGAGAGTTTATGGTTTTGACTCTTATGAAAGCAGTAAAGATAGGATGAGAGTAATGATGCAATCATAGGTTTATGCAGGTTTATAAAAGAATTACACATTTTAAATGTTGTGCAAACTATTTTTTGAAAATACTTGAAAAATTTTAAATTTTTCTGTAGCTGGGCTGACGACACCGTCAGGATAAATCCTGACGCTGTCTCCAGCCTCTGAGCAAAATTTTTATTTTTGTTTTCTTTGAAAAACTTCATGCACGCGATTATATAAGTTATTTCCTGTATGAATTACTGCATAAAACCTGAGATTAATCTATACAATCATATGACTCGAAACTGACGAGAATTAATCTAAACAATTTATTTCTCATGTTTGAACTGGTTCTTAAAAACCAGATATTTCCCCTACACTTATTTTGTTGCAAAATACCTTTGATTGCAATTAATATGAGTTTAAAAACAAAGCAAAGCATGATTACAAAATGATGAATTCAAACATAAAAGAATAAATGAAAAGAATTAAAATACAAGACACTGCTAAAATGCGATAATAATAAACGTTGGGTTGCCTCTCAAGAAGCGCTTTTCTTTATTTATGTGTCTTGTAGCTAGAATCGAAGTTACACGTTCTACACGAAGTTTTAACACGACAAAAATGAAAGGACTTCTACACATAAAGGGGCAATCGCCTGGAGTATTGCGGACATAAAGGGGATCGACTCATCCTTTTGTACTCACAAAATTCTCATGGAAGACGAGTTCAAACCAAGTGTCCAACCTCAAAGACGGGTGAACCCAAACATCAAGGAGGTAGTAAAAAAGGAAGTCATAAAGCTCCTTGACGCCGGATTAATCTACCCCATCTCCGACAGTCCTTGGGTGAGCCCTGTCCAGGTTGTCCCAAAGAAAGGGGGATGACCGTAGTGAAGAATGAGAAGGACGAGCTCATCCCACAACGGACGGTCACTGGATGGCGCGTGTACATCGACTATCGTAAATTGAATAACGCAACTCGAAAAGATCACTTTCTACTCCCGTTTATCGATCAGATGCTTGAACGCCTGGCTGGGAACGAATACTACTGCTTTTTAGATGGATTTTTAGGATATTTCCAGATCCCTATTGCTCCGGAAGATCAAGATAAAACCACATTCACTTGCCTATATGGCACATTCGCGTACAAACGGATGCCATTCGGATTATGCAACGCGTCAGCAACTTTCCAGTGCTGTATGACAGCCATTTTCCATGAACTGATCGAGGATAGCATGGAAGTATTCATGGACGACTTCTTTGTTTTCGGAAGCTCCTTCGACCACTGCCTCAAGAACTTAGAAAAGATGCTAAAAAGGTGTGAAGAACCAACCTCGTGTTAAACTGGGAAAAGTGCCACTTCATGGTAAAGGAAGGAATCGTCCTCAGCCATAAGGTCTCAAGTTCAGGAATTGAGGTCGATAAAGTAAAAATCAAGGCAATCTCTAAGTTACCATATCCCACAAACGTGAAAGCCATTCGGAGCTTTCTAGGGCATGCCGGTTTCTACAGAAGATTCATAAAAGATTTCTCACAATTCACACGACCAATGACCCAGCTGCTAGTAAAAGACGCCCCGTTCAACTTCTCTAAATAATGCATCCAGGCCTTCGATAAGTTAAAACACGAACTAACGCAGGCCCTAATCATGATCAAGCCAGATTGGTCATTGCCATTCGAAGTCATGTGCGACACAAGTGATTACGCGGTTGGGGCAGTGTTAGGGCAAAGGATCGACAAACATTTTAATCCCATACACTACGCCAGCAAAACGATGAACGAGGTACAAGAGAACTACACAACGACCGAGAAGGAGCTTTTGGCTGTCGTCTTCGCATTCGACAAATTCTGTCAATACTTGGTCTTATCCAAGACTATCATTTTTACGGACCACTCGGCCTTGCGGTATCTCTTCACAAAACAAGATGCAAAACCGCGACTGATTAGGTGGATCCTGCTACTCCAAGAATTCGATATCGAGATCCGCAATAAGAAAGGTGCTGAAAATCTCGCAGCCGATCACCTCTCCAGGCTTGAAAACCCCGATCTAGGGAAGCTGACCAAGGCTGAAATAAGGGACTTATTCCCTGAAGAGCGACTAATGGCGGTCTTTGATAAGAATAACGAACCATGGTATGCCGACTACGCTAACTATTTAGCTAGCCGAGTACTACCCTTCCGATCCACCCGCCAAGAGAAACAAAAGTTCTTCAATGATTTAAGGCATTATTTTTGGGATGAGCCATTCATATTCAAGTAGTGTGCTGACAGAATCATACGAAGGTGCGTCACCGGAGATGAGGCAGCACGAATCCTTCGACAATGTCATAGTAGCCCATCAGGAGGGCATCATGGTATCACCACTACAGCGAGAAAAGTCTTTGAAGCCCGGTTCTACTGACCAAATATCTTTCGCTACGCACGTAGGTTGGTTCAAGTTTGCGATGCATGTCAAAGAGCCGACAATATCTCCTCGAGAGATGAAACACCTCAAAAGTATATATAAGTTTGCGAAATATTTGATGTTTAGGGAATAGACTTCATGAGACCTTTCCCCTCATCAAATGTGTTAGGATTAAAAGCTTCTTGATGCTGTTTGGAAGTAACTACTGCTAAGTGCTGCTGGTATAAAGGTTAATGCTGCTGCTTACAACTGCTGAAAGATTACAACTGCTAGAAGAGTTTCTACTATCAGAAGGATAAAGACAAAAGAAAGGATTAAGATGAAGATTGTTTATCAAGATTACTTACGGGATAAGTATGAGATATTTTTGTAAA
>BQNB010054595.1:1989-39474 GCA_026074375.1 Tanacetum coccineum
TACAACTCTTTGAATTACAATTCATTAAATTACAATTCCTTTTACATATTACAATTCATTTCAAAAAATATTGTGAACCAAACGGTCCCTCAATAAATCAAAATTTATGAACTATTTTAATTTATGTATTTATATAATATTTTATCTCTGTAAAAGTTGCACGTGATATCGATATTTAAATGATACATCATTTAATGAGAAACAATCAGGGTTAATAATTTGAAAATATATTTAACTTGACATTTTTTTGTTATTTCGTATAGTTTTTTTCTTTTTTCTATTAAAACGTAAATTTTTCAAATTGTGACATTTGTGTTATTTTGTGACTTGTACACCAAGTGTATTGACCATTTTACCTTTTAAAAACTGAAAATGGTAGGGGTGTAATCTTCTCAAAATACACATAAAAGTCAAAATTTAAAAGGTTTGTGTTTTAAGAGAAAAATAACAACACGAAATAACAAAAATCAACAAGTTAAATGCATTTTCAATCCATTTACCCAAACAAGTATATAATGATGATATGGTAAGTTGGCATCTCTTTTGAATTGTATTAAGTTGGTATATTAGTATAAATACTTTATTAGAGAAGGTGTGGGGATAACGAATAAACATGTTATTCATCTCAACGCCAACTCAGCATCCTTCAATAACACTCAAATAACTAAAATATCACCCTCAACAAAAATACCAACAACATGTTATTCGTACCTATGAGTTCCACAAAAGATACCTCAATCACTCACAAAATAAAACAAAAATACCAATAGCACAAGTTGGTTGGTTGGCTGAAAACGAATGGCATGTACCAATGGCACCAGAGGGGGTGTAGTATGGCATGCCAATAGCGTGCAAATGGCTTGCCTCACCTTGCCCTCTTAGTTAAGTTTTAGCATGTGATAACAATGTGATGAAATGCACACTATTCATGCGTGTATTTTGTGATCGTGTTTTTAAATTGCAAAGCTCATGTATGAAGAGACGGCTAAGAAAATTAAACATTTATGAATCTCTAAATCGTCGTGGCTCTGGCCTGAATTAATTACATCTTTTGATTTTGTCATTTCTAAAGCTGAAGATCCTTTAGAAGTGGTCTACCCAACTACTTATGTATTGACTTTTTGGATTTGAAAAGTCACGGTACAAAAGCATCTCAGTTTCACATTTTATACTCTGACCTTCGATGAAATAAAAAAAAGTATGCTACCACTACGATGAATGGATATGAGACCCTCTGCCGGCGTATAGTGATTAAGGCTTAACGAAACTAATGGATGAGTTATTGTCAAACAAAGAATGATTACTAACTGATAAGCTATTTCGTATAGAGATATGCATGAAAATGAAATAAAATATTCCATTAGAAAATGTCTCAAACACAATACTATTTATAAGTGTAGTGTCACATGGTATCGTTTCTTTTCGATTTACAACGATAGCGTTAATAAATGACAATATCTCAAAGCGTTATACAAAATTTTTCATACCATAAATGCACCCAATGAGTTGTGGCTTTCACTGCAATCATTGCGGAGTGACGTAAATCTATCGTCACGTATCGTGACGTGCCGTGGAATTTAATGACGTTCTTTTCTTGTCACGAAACCATGTCGAAATCGATCTCAAATTAAAGAAGAGAGCATTCTAGATGGATGGTACATCTTTTAGAACTTTAAACGCCTATGCGGTGTAAAAAGTAATAAAAAGAGTAAAAAGTACAATAAAATGGCTTTTTCAATATTTTTTTTTTTATAAAAGCATGAAACTCATAAAATGCACTTTTCGTATGAATAATGCAACACCTTTCATCAAATTTTCCTTTATATGTCTATGGTATGGTATGACGATTAGAGCATCCACTATGGTCATTTCAAGAAAAGGTTTAAAACACATGAAAATGTTTATACTTTGTTTTAACCATAGTGAGTTGATGTTTTATGTTCATGTGAAATGTAGAGGTCTAAGATCTTGGACCTTTTCATAATTTAATGCATGTGTAATTGTTAACCATTTTATAAACTAGAAAAAGTTTATCCATAGTGCAATAAGGTTTATAAAATCAAAAACTTTATAAATTAATAATTTTATAAATGTTTTGACCTTTTAAAAAATTCACCGTAGATGCTCTTATATAAAAAGGAGGGGAAAATTCGCTTCGTACAATGTCAAAAAGATTAGGATTTGTGTCAGTGGATCTTAAGCATGCGTATTTTCTTTTGTACATCCGCCAAACAACTTAAATCAATGTTAAAGTTATTCTCGAGCTTCAAAAGTCACCAACCAAACTGACCCTAAATCATTAAAATCATAAGATTAAGTTCTGAATTTTGTTCAATTTCATTATAAATTCGTTCATTCACTACAAATTACTAATAATTTTCATGAATTTAAAGTTTATCAATATGGGGGTTTTGTTAACTATTGATTAACAAACCCTAATTTAGCATTGGGTAACATCAGTTCTTCGTCTTTATTGTTTTTATGAAGTTTAATCTTTTTAAATTTTGAAACAAATCAAGTTTTCTTAAAAAAACGCCAATAAAGAGTTCTTTCAAATGCCTCATTGAAGTAATTATGTGATTTTCTAGTTATAAGCTTTTCATTAGAACATAAATGTTTTAGTAATTCATAAAAGCTTCAATATTTTATGAAAAATGTAAAGTGTTTACTGTTGTGATGAAAAAAACTTTGAATGTGCTATTGTTTATCACATTATGTTTATCAAGCAACTGTTCAACGCAGAATGATCATCAAAGAAAACTAAGTTTTAAGTTCACTAAGTGACGAGGCCTAAAATGCACTAATTTTTGAGGCATTTTATCATTGATTTTATATGATTTCGAGCTTTGTTTTTTTTCTTGTTTACTTGCCTAATTCTTCATACATGCAGGTAGTTGATGATTCTTGAGTCAAATGTGAATTTATGCTAAAAAAACAGCTAAAAATTAGAAGAAGTCTCACTTTTGACGATGCCAAATGGCATCTGGACTTGAACTAAATGGACAAATACAATGAGATGACCCCAGACGACGTCTCAGAAGTGTGACAGCTCTTCCAGAGAACTTTGATATTTGACATCCAAGGCCGGAGTTTGTCATAAATGTTTTAAGAGGCCGCCTCACCTGGAGACGTATGAGAAATACATTGTCTAAGAAGATCCGGACGCCGCCACGGTTGAGTATGACGGCGTCTAAAAAGCCACGGCGTCTAAAAGCATCAAACATCGTTGCCGTGCGGACGTTTTCGGCTTTTCAAGATCGTAATCGTAGGATCGGATCGGGATCGTAAGATCCTATGAAAACATATATATTTTTATAAGGTTATTTTTTATATTTCTATATGTTTTTATATAATATTTTATATGATGGGCATTTACATATATCCCAAAAACACTTCAATACTTATATATTTTTATCCAAACATTCTTTAATAGCATTGTACATCATGCATTGATAACTTGTGTTTTGGAGAAATATTCAATTTTTCAAGTTTTATTGGGTAAAATTTCTCCTTATATGATAAACGAATATAAATGGATGATAAAAGAAAAAGTTATATGTTCAAGTATCGTGGTAATAGAGCGTTAGATATATTGTAATACATACTTGCCCAAAGTTCACTCATGTTTCAATCGATAAATGAATGATTTGGATACAAAAAAGATACGACATACGTGCACCTACTTCATGTTTCAATCGTTAAACGATTCAAGATAAAAAAGAAATACGAAATGGTCTTAATGAAAATTATTAACCTTAGCTGGAATTACCAAAAGTCCAAAATAAGGGCATTCAACGATCCTACGATCCGATCCGATCCTATGATCCTATCTACGATCCTACTTGAATTGCGATCTTGTTACGATCCTGATCGTTTTTTGTGTGTGGGATCGTAGGATCGTACGATCCTATGATTAGGATCACGATTTTGACAACCTTGATATACATTATGCATTAGACGATAGCTTGGCTTAGCCCAAATGTATAGACCGGTTAGGGTTTAAATCTAAGGTTTTATTATGTCTTTTGCTACAAATAATTACATCAAAAATTAGGGGTGTTGATCGGTTCGGTTATCGGGTTGTTAGGTTAGTTCGATTCGGTTCATTTAAATTTTTTTGGGTCAACTCGAATACGGAACTGAACTGAACCGAAAATCAAATTTGAATTCGGTTCGCTTTTCGGGTTGACCCTAATTACACAATTTATTAAATAATACTAATAATTACATTGATATTTAGCAAAAAAATATTATTTCATGCATAAAAAATATTTTTTATATTAGGATAAAATTTCAATAGCCTTTTTATATATATTTATATACATTCGGCTTTCGGCTCATATTGCCAAACTCATATCCAACCCGAAATCTGGATTTGTATTTCGGTTCGGGTTCAGTTTTGTAAAATTCAGTTCGGTTATGTTTGGTTCAGTTTCGGTTTTTGGTTTATTCGATTATTTTGGTTTTTCTGCTCACCCTTACCACATGCACCAAACCGAGATTTTATCATTGGTACTTTTTGTGTTGTTCCATAACTCCACTAAGTTAACTAGGTTCATATTAGTGTTAGCCCGTAATTATATGATGTATATTTGTATTGGGCCAAACCCACATCTAGAATCATCTATTACTTGTATATATTGTGTCGTATGATGAATGAATGATATATACACTTTCCCTAACTTACATGGTATCACGCCTAACACATTAAACCGACCCTCAAAACCCTAATTTTTCTACCACATTCGTTATATTGTTTTATGTGCTAAGGTCACACCTATTATTAAAATCGTGCAAGGTCACGTTGGTTTTGTTTTGTTCTTCATGCTAGTCACGGAGTGTCTTTGTCGTGCTTAGGTCACGATCTTTGGTTTGATTGTGTTGGCGATCTTGCTCGGTCATTGATCCACACGTCATAATTTTTTTTAACCTGTTACAAACCCTACTGCTCATCCACTATCCACTATTTTATTCGTCCATAATAAAAACCCTAACTATCACCTTCCTAAACCTTAATATACACGAAGACTGGTGCTAACTCTCAAGATAAGTCGTGGCGACCTTGCTTTAATTTTGCCAAAGGCACGTGTCGTTTTGGTGATGGTTGTAGATTTGTGCATGATGTTAATATCAAATCTAATGTACAAAGTAATGTTGAAACTAAGGGGTTTAACACTGAGGAATTGTTAGTCAAACTTTTGGGACGTTTGGGGGTATCTAGTCAAACTGAAACAAATAATGGGGCAACCACTGGAAGTCATTCGCATGTTATTATGCTTGCTAGTCCTTTTGTGTTTGTTACTGGACCAACTATGCATGCCAACCCAAGCCCATTATCATCTCCTTATGCTGCCACACAGTCCAGCCACGTGCGGCCCATTGGACCTCCCCTAGGCTTTGGCTACTCCTCAGTCATACGAACTGGTCCGGTTCAAATGGTTAGCTCAGGTTATCAGATAGTGCAGCCGGTCCACCAAGTTAGCCCAAGTCAGCCCTTTAGTTATCCAACTGTCAGTCCGGCCTAACAGACCCAGTCAGGGATAACATTTGCTCCTCTCTGGTCAGTGGGACCCACGGGTACCTCGGGATAGGAGATCACACTTTCGCATGCATTCACTGTCGGGACGCTTCATGATCCCGCCACCGACGCTTGGAATAGGGACACAGGTGCGAGCTCTTATCGCAATAATTCAGTTAATAGTCTTAGTGAAAATTTTCATATGTGTATGTATCCGTGTATCTCGGTTGGTGACGTTATTCTATACCTGTCACTAATACGGACCATAGTATTTTGCCAACTCCTCTTAAATCTCTTCATCTAAATAACGTTCTTATCACCCCTCATATTGTCAAAAATTTAATATATGTTGGTCAATTTGTTCGTGACAATAATTGCACTATCAAATTCGATGCGTTTAGTCTTTCCGTTAAGGATTTCATGACGCGTCGGGTGCTTCTCCGATGTGACAGCACGGGGGATCTTTACCCAGTCACAGCTCTATCTTCTATCCCTCATGCTTTCTTTGTTAGTCAACATACGTGGCTCAACGTCTTGGACACCTAGGGGGTGAAGTGCTACGTCGTCTTGTTTCTTCTAATTTTATTTCGTGTAATAAAGAGAAGCATCCCGTTCTTTGCCATACTTGTCAGCTTGGAAAACACACAAGGCTTCTGTTTGTTAGCAACAGTACTGTGATTAGTTCTTGTTTTGACATTATTCACTCGGATGTGTGGACCTCACCCATTCCGAGTCTTTCAAGGTTTAAATATTATGTCTTGTTTTTAGATCATTATTCTCAGTTTGTTTGGGTTTATCCTTTGGTTAATAAATCTGATGTTATGTCCAAATTCATATTATTTCGTAATTATGTTCGAACTCAATTTAAGTGTGAAATCAAGTCATTCCAATGTGATCATGGTGGTGAATTCGACAACCGTCACCTACACACCCTTTTTGCCCAAAATGGAATTCAGTTTCGCTTTTCGTCTCCCCAAACCTCTCAAGAGAATGGGAAGTCTGAACGAATGGTTCGTACAATTAATAACCTCATTCGCACCCTCCTTTTCCAAGCAAACCTTCCACCAACTTTTTGGGTCGAATCTCTTAATATGGCCACACACTTACTAAATATCTTGCCTTCAACTGCTATTGCTAATGACATTCCTTATACCTGTTTATATGGAAAAGATCCTAACTATAACCTTTTACGCATTTTTGGATGTTTATGTTATGTTGATAGAAATAATGCCTAAAAACGTTATTAATATTTTTTGACCTCTCTACGTTTTGATAATCACAAAATATAAAAACGATTAATGAAAAATTATTCGTAAACAAGTAATTAGTAGTAAATTTTCATTTTGAAAATTTAATCACTTAAAGGTATGAATAAACATATGCTTAATGTATTTCATGATCAAAGGAATTTTTATTCAACCTCACATTTTTTATAAAAATGTTTGACATTTTTATATCTTTTATAAAAAAAATTTAGATTTAAAAGAAATGTTTTATTCAAATAAATATTTTAAATTCAAACTTTCTACCTAAAAATGGCTAGAAATGTTCCAGAAAACACATTCCTCAGAAAAGACAAAAAAAGGAGCGTTTGAGACTGGGCGGCCCCCTTAATTATAAGGACGACCCCCTTAATTATTAAGGGGACCGGCACCCTATTTAAGGGGACTGCACAGACAAATTGTCAGACCAGTTTGCCTATAAATACTGGACTATTCCCCACTGATTTTCTCACCTTTTGCACACACTTTCTTTCTGTTCTAAATCAGTTTATACTCTCCTTTCTTTCCTTTGATCATTTAATCATAAAGCTTTGTTTCCAAGTGATCCAAGCTTAATTCCTCAAGTGCAAGAGAAGAATACTTCTTATCATCAAGTCAAGAAGTGTTATAGTTTAGTTGGTATTGTTGTAAAGTTGTGTTAGATCTTGTAAATCATTTATGTATATTGTGAAGGTGTGTATTTTAGTTGTGTATAATAGTTAGATTGTGATGATCATTGTAAGTATAGTTAGATTGGGGTGATCTTTGTAAGTAGTGTTAGATTGGTGTGATCGTAGTAGTGACTAGGCATAGTAAAGTTGTGAAGTGTAGTGAAGCGAAGAGAAGTCGTGAAGTGAAGAAAAGTTGCGAGTTGTTGTAAAGTGGTGTGATTAGCATACAAGAGTTGTGATAGATTGGTTCTAGCTAGGATTAAAACTCGTCATTTTTCTTAGTGTCAGAAATTGGTGTAAGCAAAGTTGTGTACGGTTTTCTTTGCCTAAAGGGAGTTTGTTGACATAGTGAAGAGAACTCTCGAGTTTGGTACTCGGGGAGTGGAGTAGGGCGAAGAGGTGCTTCGTTACCGAACCACTATAAATCATTGTGTTGTGGTTTGATCTTTCTAACTTTTATCTCTTGTCTTTCATATTTACTTGTCATTTACTTACTTACTTGTATTGTTCTGTGCACATATTAAGATCACATAAAGTCGAATCTAAGTTTTTATAAATAAACATAACATTAATTTAAAAAGCGGTAAACTATTCAACCCCCCTTCTAGTTTTCCACAGGTTGTTTCGGTACCTTTGAATCAAGAGCCACGTCAAACAAGATTTTTAAAATAAACTGTATTTTAAAACTTGAATCGATCTATGGAATCGGAAAAATATTTAGAAGGGCAATCTATGCAAAGACCACCACTATTTGAAAGTGATAGATTTATTTATTGCAAAAATAGATTCAAAACTTATGTGAAATCAAAAGATCTAGATCTTTTGCATGTTATTACCTATGGTGATTTTCCTCCTATTCAAAATAATCCCGAAACTAAAAAGGATGAAATTGTACATTTTGATAAACAAAACGATGATCTTAAAAAGAAACTTGCTGAAAATAATGAAGCTAAAATGATGATTTATAAAGCTTTACCACGTAAAGAATATGAGATAATTTTTATGTGTAAAACCGCAAAAGAAATTTCGGATACTTTATTAATCACTCACCAAGGTAATAGTCAAGTCAAAGATAATAAAATAGATCTTCTTGTTCAACAATATGGACAATTTACGATTCCGGAAGAGGAATCGATAGATAATGCTTTTGCTAGATTTAACACTATTATTACTAGACCTAAAACACTTGATGAAGGTTTTTTCTATCAAGAATAAGTTAGGAAATTTTCCTTATGGCACTTCATCTTAATGGCGCGCAAAGGTTTAATAGCTAATGAAGAATCAAAAGATCTTAACAACTATATCACTTGATGAACTTATGGAAACCTAAAGTTTATGAAAGTAATAAAATAAGAAAGAAACTGAAATGGTAAAGGCAAAATAGTAACAAAATAGAAACTACTTGCCTTGAAAGCCAAAAGGAATCAAGTGATGAAGATAGTTCGACTTCTGATAGTGAAGACGAAGAATACGCCATGGCCGTGAGAGACTTTAAGAAATTTTTGATTGCAGTTTTTATATACTATAAAATATATAATAATATTCCAAAAGAGCAGTTAAGAACTTTCTTGAAGTCTCTCTTAAGAAAAGCTCACTCTAAAAGATGTACATAAAATTATACTACTAATATTAACCGGGAAGAATATCACCCGGGTCGTTTCCCCCAACGACTTGTGAAATTTAAACTTTGCTTTAACTTGGATTATATGTAGAATGAGATGAAAAGATATTTTTGAGTATTCTATAACTACAAAATACAAGCAAAAATTAAAGAACAATTGAAAAGCAATTAAACACTTTAAACAAATTAACGGAGTAAATAAAACGCACAAATAATTAATTTACACAAAATTAACTTCAAAAATGCAACCTAAATTTCTAAACCTAAATTAGGACAAAATAAAATTTAAGAAAAGAAAAACAATATTTTTGATTATAATTATGAATATATTATGAATTCAAAACCTATTTTATTAAACTAAATAAACCCTATAAAAAGCAAATTAAGTCCTAAAAATTAAGAAAATGATTTTTAAACTTAGAAAAGTCTAAAGTAACTTAAAAACTCAGAAAACTATTTTTAACTATTTTTAAAATTAAAATCCTATTTTTAAAATTAAAAATAAAGGCTTAAAAATGAAAATTAAAATCTAAAAGTGTTGAAAATGATTTTTCTGAATGTAAACCTAAAAGTATTTAATCTAATACTAAAAATTATTTTTTTGAATTTTTCTGAAACTTTTTTCTATTTTTTATGATTTTTCGAAAATTAAAACCTTAGAAAAATGATTAAAAATAATCTACTAAATAGAAAAATATGAAAAATTCAGGGAAAATCCTAAATGCAACAAAGTTCAAAGGAAAAATAAGAAGGAACCCCCAGCTTATCTAATAAGCTGGGGAAAAAGCTATAAAGGCTACGGCTTTTAATAAAAAGCTAAAAGGAAAATGAGTATAAGAATTAAATAGAGAGATATGCTAATGGATGACTAAGAATGCATGGTGGAAAGTGTTGTGGTGTTGTGTGCAAGAGGTCACGGGTTCAAGGTTGGTATACACCCTTTTTTGCACTTTTTTTTATTTTTGCAAACTAAAAGCTAAAACCTATTAAGCAAACATTTCTAAGCACTTTTAATAAAAGGAGTATAAGCCAAATCTCAAAATTAAGCTCTCTAAGAGCTTATAAAGAGACTGTCCTCAGAAAGTGAGGCTTTGAGCTCAAAATGGCTTACTTGGACTTAAACTCTTGCACAAAGCTCAATATAAGCTCAAAATCAAAAGTAAAAGCTGTTCTAGAATCCCTATGAGATGCAGAAGCTTAATCTAACAAGCTACTCAAGCTAAAATCACTACAAGACTTCTAAATCTAGGATTAAAAACAGCAAACTCAGGAATAAAACTCAAAAATCTCAAAAAGACATTAAGCTAAAAAGCACAATAAGCTATTTCAGAGGCTAAGCTTTTAAAAACTTAATTACCTATCTATAAGCTAATAATCCATATCAAAAAACAATATTAATAAGCTAGAAATTCCGAATGATAAAAAGCTAACACTAGATACTACTGTTTTTAGGCTTCTTGAGGATTTTTGATGAACTTTTAAAACTGATTTACCTAAGATAATAATCTAGAAAATGAAAAATAAGCTTTAATCTATATTAAGCTATGTGAATACTATTAACCTACTGATTTTAAAACCCTAGATCCTAAAATTACTAGCCTAAATGAAAGATTAAAAAGACAGCAGTACTAACTGATGTTAGTACTGCTGATGCAATTTGACAAAAAGGCAAAACTAATATGCAGGTTACCTTAGTGGTTATACCTGCATAACACACTCAAAGTGAGTGTGTTTGAACATAATTCAAACACAAACAAAGCCTTTGAGGGCATTGTTTTCAATTTCACAAGCAAAACAAGGTCAAAATCCCCTGGTGCAAAAACAAAAAAATAAGTCTAAAAATGATTAAGAAACATAAACTGACAAATCATACAACTCATATCCTAATCAAATAAGCTAATCAAGCTAACCAAAGAAAAATCACCAAATTCCTTTTGACTTTTGAAAGTCAATTAGCACTAATCCAAACCCCCATAAAATCATTGACAGATTCCATTTATCTTAGTAATTGGAAAATCTACTTACCTAAAACTTTATAACTAAATAATTATTTTATTAACAAGCTTTAATAAACATGAATTCCATAACCTAATAACCAAAATCTAAGATCTACTCTTATTCTATCTATTATTTTGTTTTTTTGAGATTTTTCAAAAGCATACCCAATGAAAAACTGAGCTCAAACAAACTAGTCTAAAACAGATAGTAAATCATGATAACAGCAACCATGATCCAAATAAGCCCAATTAAGCAACTAGATAAGCAGTTTAAACTACCAATAATCAAATAGGCAGTTTTAAGCTAAAAATTAAATGACAAAGGGAACTTAAAAGAAAACTTACAATTAGCTTCAGATAAACAGAAGCATGGGCTCAAATGAGCTTATCAACAGCTCTGGCTTATCCTAAGATAAGCCAGTAAAGTGCTTGGGAGCTCTTCCATTATAAGCTCCCCTTCCATTTAGCTTAAAAGTTCAAATATCAAAGGAATTATACTTGTTTTAGATGTTTACTAGATTAAATGACTTATTAAGCTCTATCATAAGCTTAGAGACTTATGAGAGCTAAAATAGAGCTTATTAAACTGAGGCTTATCACTTTGGCTTATTGAGAGCTTATGAGTAAATAACAAGAGCTAATGACAGATTTCTTAGAGATAAAAACTTAATTTCATTAATCAAAAAGCTTGATTACATGATTGAAAAGAAAATTACAACTGATTAAAAGAAAATTAGAATAAGCTATTAAAAAGCTAAAAGCTAAACTAGGTGTAAAAAGGAAAAAAAAGGATAGTATGTGTGTGAGGAGTGTGAGCATTTATAGCTTCTCATAGATCCTTCTAGTTCTTCCTTGCTTCATACGCTCCCTTCCATCTCATCCGTATGATTTTCCAATCATTGGATCATAGTTGTTGGCCGTTGGATCAAGTTTGTGTACACATGGATTGCCAACTTGGCAATCCGTGATGTGACACTTGTGTGCTTCTTCTGAGTGTAGATTTAGTGTAAAAATCAGCTCCTTATGTGTTTCTTCACATTGACGCGACATTCTGCTTGTGGGTTTGGACCAATGAGCTTGTTTGATGATGTGATGACCCTGCACACGTGTTCTTCTTCCCTTGAATTGTCTAAATTATCCATAAATATGAATTTCCCAGTGATTTAACCTGAGGGTTAAAATGGGAGAGACTGACGGAGAGTTAACGGTATCCGTGAGCACAGGCAGTGAAAACAATTATTACCCGCACATCTTTTTATTTAACCTAAAAGGGTGAAGTTAGTTGAGAGGTAATTGCCAAGACTAGTCCTTGTGACTTAGTGTTACACTCAAGTTCAAGTATAAAAGGACTTTTCATTTTTGCCAGGAATGGCCCCTGAGTTTTAATAAAAGGTAATTATTATGAATTGGCTTTTGTTTTGGGCTTTATATCCGGGTAGGTTATTTTATAGGCCTTTTTATACTTCCAAGGACCAGTTAGTGTAAGTTACTTGAAACTAAGGACTAAATTTGTGACTTTGCATTTTGTCTTCTAGTTGTTGACATTAGAGAGTTGACCGAGGTTGACTTTTCTGACTTTGGCTTTCGGCTCTTGCACATTCTTCCGTTCTCGTATCCGTTATTGCCCATTTTTGACGGTTTTCTTATGATTTTTGTCTTATCCGTACCTGCACACACAAAACACAAAAACAAGTATCTCTTTGCCATTTTAAGTGTTTATTTGGTCATTTAGGTTAATTGTGGTATAAACTGATAAGTGTATTTACACTTATCCAAAATTCCCCAAACTAAACGATTGCGTTGCCCTCATGCAATATTAACATAGCCTGTAAAAACCAAAATACCTCGAAACATTCCCAAAACTAAACCTTTGAAAAGTAGCAAAGAAATTTTTGTTGAGAGAGCTAAGAGATCACAATTATATAACACCCTGAATTACCATTTTCAAGATTTTTTTATTTTTATGATTTTTTCTTGATAGACAATCAGACTACAAGTTAACATGGAACAAAAAAGCACAATTAATGATGTCTAAAGATAACTTCATCATTCTAATTTTCCACTTTTCCCATATCTAAGCTTAAAAATAAGATCACCTGTTAATTACATGAGTCAAGATTCCTAAGACTACTTAAAATTACAACTTAGTGAATTTCTCTTCCAACACATATCATATATTTAAGTGTTTGTGTTCAAAATAATTTAAACCATTAAATCCACATATTTAAGATAGTTAAATCCGAACTAATGCATTACACATGGTCCTTTTGGGCAATATGATACTCACTTAGTAAATCACAAACTCAAAGGCAACAAAAACCTCCATAGTTAAGACATCGTTGGGTTCACTTGCCCCATAAAATGACTTACTTCTCTAGCATCCCTCCGTCAGGGTAAGTGCTAAAGCTTTTGACACCCCATCCGGTAGAATTATAATCGAGAACGCATGAACTTGACATGAAAAAGCCTTGAAGACTTTTGCACAATATGTTCAAAAGAATACCTTATATGTTATGATAATGAAACTTTTTACTATTTATTTTTCTAATTTACAACATTAAAAATTACTATTTACATTATTAGGCTAGAACGGTATCACTTTTCTTTCGACACACATCGTGTCACGCGCTCCGACATAGTCCGTGTACTTAATATTGATACCAACCCTAAATATTCCTTCCTTCATCCTTTCTTTTCGATTCACATCGGGAAGCGAACTTAATCAAATGCCCATGACTTATTGCGATTAGAGTTTGTATATTATTTAATTAATACAAAGGATTTTAGAACTAGCATCTTTTTACCAACCTACATTTTTTCTTTTCATCATTTTTTTAACTAGATTATTCAACACATTATAATTTTTGAAATAGAAATATTTTCATTTTAAGAAAACCAAAGGTAAAAACTTAACTAAAATTACTTATTTACAAATGAAGTGACTTTCCATACATCGATAAGATTTTTTCTCTGAATATTTTTGATATAGAACTTTTAAGAGTAAACTCTAATTTTAAAAATTAAAAGAGAACACGTATAATTAACCATTTTAAGAAGAACTCCGAGGAAGAAAAACACAGTTTATTCTTATAAGCCTTTCAGTTTTCCAAATAAAACTTTGTTTAGCATCTAATTCGTAATCAACCACTATCAACTCTATTTTTGCAATATAAAATCTCTAATAAAGAAATTCGCAAATACAAGCCAATATAAAATCAAACTCGACATATTAAACTCTACTGTAGAATAGCACAAGACTTCATTACTAATGATTCAAGTATTATCATTTTAAAGTCTACATGAGACTAGCTTAAACTTTCATCATTAATTGTTAAGGGAGAAAGCTAAAACTCAACACGTTCGATCGGGTAAAAAATTACTTTTTATTCTCACCAACGGAAAACCTACGTTCGTGTCTTAACACTTACTTTTTATATATATATATATATATATATATTTTAATTAAAAACTTAAAAATTTAAAATTTTTGCTATTTTTGTGGGAAAACAGGTACGTGAGAACAAAATAATAAGCAGGCAACATCAAATCGATAGATTCCCTCCCCAAACTAAAATGAAACATTGTCCTCAATGTTTAAGGTCGGGTTCTACGAAAATCTAAGCCGTTTATGAATTATGCGAAGATAAACGTGAATCGATAAGATGAAAGGATATCGGATTTCCCCAAACTAATTTCAAACAAAGGATAGGAAGCTCGAGTGAACCGGGACACAACACCGAACACGAGAGGCTTCAGAAATTGTTGGTTCAGTCCTACAAAAATATCACAACAAACAACAAACACAGAGAACGAAAGAGTATAAGACTCCTCACAACACAACACATTATAGAAAGAAAATAGAAAATGATAGGCATGGGGTGAACTCCCACAAAACGGCTTGTTTTTTTTCACCGAGTCACAAGCTCGACTCGATCCCTGAATTCATTTGTCCTTATGGAGAGCAAATGGAACTGGCTTAAGAGACAAATGGAAAGTAGAGATGCCAGGATAAAAAACGAGGTCCTCACTCCCAAAGGAAAGAAATGAAAAAAGAAAAAGAATGAAGGTCAAATCTGAAACAAGGGTGGGAAGGGTGGGTAAAATATCGGCCATAAAATCATGAGGTTTAGAAACATCCTTAAACACTTTGGTTATCAAAATACCCGCTTCAGGTTCAAGACATTTCTCAACATCCGGTGGTTCCGGTGGAGGACGAGGAATTGACGGATCATCTTGATGGCCAAGGTTAGGTAACTCATTATCTTCAACTTCGGAATCATCATTCTCAACACCTGGAGGAATTAGATCATCTAGAACAAGGAAAATATCGATCTCTTCTTGAATGGGTTCACTATCCTCAATGGGGATAGGAGATACGGGAAGAGACTCGATAATTAAACGTTGATTAGCATGATCATTTTCCTGTGACCGGGAAGTTGAAATCTCACAAAGGAAAGTCATACGACTAAGATAATCCTCAAATGAACGATCATTCCTTGAAGGAAGTGTCAAAAGTTCACCGGCGAACTCATGGTGAAGAGGATCACTCCTTAGAGAAAAAGTAATCGAAGATTCATTTTGTTCTGGTTCATGATCGGAAATCACTTTGGGAGCGAGATTATGGGTAGTATCATCACTAAGCAGATTATCAAGAAAAGTTACGTCTCCTTCTGAATCGAAATAACCTTCCTCAAAATTAGAAGAAACTTCCATGGCTAGAAAAGCATCGATCTCATCAATATCGTCTTCTGGAGCGAAACACTCATCCTTATTGGACAAAGGTGTGTTAAGTAAAACTGGCTCATCGGAATCTGAAACATTAGAGTTCTTGTTTTCAACATCTACATCCATCTCGTTAAAGAGAGGATTTACGTTCAGAGGTTGAAGTTTATCATCAAATTCAAAAAGAGGGTTTGAGTAAACTTGAAAATGAACATCTTTTTTAAGAAGAGTGAGTTCATCGGCGAACTCCTCAAGATTATCACTAGTCTTCACCGGAGAAGAACTAGGAGGAAGAGTATCGGAATGATTAGTGGTACTGCCACTAAATGGCTCATCTTTCGAAAAATCAATGACAGAAATAGCGTGAGCAAATTGCTTATTCTTGCTTTTCTAGATTTTTTTAGCATATAAAAGGACAAGTTTCGATCGCTTCCTACTCTTAATGTTAATTTTTCCTCGTATAGATCAATGAGAGCTTTTGCAGTGCGAAGGAAAGGTCTCCCTAAAATAATAGGCCCAAACTTTTCTGGGGGTTCCATTCAAAATTAACCACAACAAAATCGGCAAGAAAAGTGAAACCATCAACTCTAACTACAACATCCTCGGCTATACCCATTGGGTGCGTAATCGAACGATTAGCAAGCTCGAGTGTCATTCGAGTAGGAGTCAAAGCTTCAAGCCCAAGTTGCTTGTAGATAGAATGAGGTAAAAGATTTATGCTAGCTCCGGAATCGGCTAAAGCACTAGTCCTATCGAGTTCTTGTAAAGTACATGGAATAAGAAATTTTCCCGGATCTTTGAGTTTCTCGGGAACTTTGTTCATGATGATTGCGGAACATTCAACATTCATGGTTGTAATGGCGATTTCCTTGAGCTTCTCTTTGTTCCTTAGCAACGAGCTTAACCATTTGTTGAATTTCGGCATTTCGACAAGAGCATCTTTCAAACCAATCCTCCTAAAACTTATTGTTTTAAACAACTTCAAAAACGGCTTATGTTGAGCACATGGTTAATCGTTCTCGTCTCACTTCATCCCTCGGGAATATGGGAAGTTTAGGTTGATATGAATTAGGCTCTGGAGAATTTGGTTCTTGAACAGTTTTCTTAGCCTTTGGTTTTGGAATTTCAATGAAAATGGAATCTTGATTCTCCGGAGGTGGGACTTGTGCGGTACTTTCTGAACTGGGTTTTTGCACTTTGTCCATTGACGTCTTCGGGTTTTGTTCGGGTTCTTTTAAAGGAATAGAAACAACGAGTGTAGGAGCAAGAGGAGTCGAAGGTCGTTCACAAGTTTTACCACTTTGTGTGGTGATAGCATTAACATGCTCACGAGGGTAGAATACGGTTTTGATTGGAAGAGTTCCTGAATTCGAAGATGAAGCGGTGTTGGAAGTTATGAACTTAGAAAGCATTTTCGTTAAATTTGTCATCTAGTTTTGTAAACCCTGGCCTTGATTTTGCATATCTTGACATAATTCTCAAAATCAGTCTTTGAAACACCTTGCATTTGCGGAGCAGGAGCTTGATAAGGTTGAGCTTGGTAAACTGATGGTTGACTAGTCGGAGGTTAATAAACTTGTCCTTGATAGAAGTTATTTCCACGGTTTTGATTGAAATTGGTTCCTCGATTTTGGTTGAATATATTTCCCTGATTCTGATTGAAACGGTTTTGATTGTTTTGAATCGGAGGAAAACCCGGAGGTCGGATTTGGTTTCCAACCATTGGAGGTCTAGAATTGGTATTTCCTTTATTAAAGTTGGCTGCAGCAGCTTGTGAAACGTACTCTTGAATGTTGTCTCGATAAACATTGCCATCAGTGGTTGGACAATTTCTATAAGAATGATCACCTCCACAAGTTACACAACTCTGCTCGACCGCTTTTACGGGTGCGGGAGCTTGGGCTTTTTGCTTGTCGAAAAGCATAGTCTTCATCATATTCTTAAGTTAGAAGACTTCTCGGTTGTATAGTGCAGAAACATCTGGTGAAATTCCTGGAGTAGATGAATTCGAACTCACTTTGGCAACGACTGCCTTGTTTCGTGAATTACGAACCTTGGATTTACTTCGATAATTCTACACAGCATTCACGAGGCATCTTATACTAAGTTTCCACAGGCTGCAGAATTCACACGAGTCTTGATCATTAGCATTTTTGCATTGTTAAACGTATCCAATTGATGTAATTCTGAAATTCCGTGATTGTAGGCCTGTCGTAAGAAGGTCATTAAATCGTTCCAAGCCTCATAAAAATGATTCGTCAATCTTTGTTGAATCTCATGATTTACGTTCATGAAGGATTTGTCGGTTTTGGAAGGAGGAATAGAACTTGATTTAATGAATTTGGAAACGAAGATCATTTCCATGTCAAAATCCATCGAGGAGGTTCTTTTTCTAGCAAATCTAGGCTGAACCTTCAAGAGAAAACGGAGAAGGTCATAAGCTTATTTGACGTGTCGGGATGTTCGGGAATCTCAATTGTTGATGTAATCTATTGAAATAACGGTTGTGAGCTTGTGGATCTCTTTATCATGTTCGAAAAACTGTTTGTTTTGAACAAGATTGATCAAACCATGCTTTAACTCAAAGTTAGCATTAATTTCGGGAATTACAATTGCATCCTCGTAACCCTCGGTGGGGAGCTTGTAGCATTTGAGCCATGATACGATTGTCGGCCATTGGAATCTCGGGTTCCTCAACAATAACCGGTGTTATTTGTTGTTGTCGACGATTACGATTACGAGCTTGAGAACGAGTGCGCATGCACTAAAAGAAATTAAAAAGTAAACAAAAATTACACTAAATTTTTTTTTTGGATTTTTGAATTTTTTTAACAATCTATTTTAAACGGATACACGGAAGACAACTTAAACCAAATAATCGAATTACTTCACGGTAACTATTAAAAATTGCTTTTTAAGGTGAGTCGTACCTCGTAAATGACACAAATGGCAAGTTTTTTGAATCTTTGGTTCGATTTGGGAACTTTTCAAGTTCACCGGAACTTATTTATGATAATACCTCAATTGAAGGTATTATATGTTGGTGTTCTTTTACCAACTTTGTGTATTTTATTTCTTTTTTAAAGACAATTTTTTTATATTTTTGATTTTTTTATATGATAATTATACTAAAAAGAAAATAAAATATTTTTACTTTTTATATTTTTTAATTTTTTTGAATTTTTTTATTTTTATAACAAAATTATAACTTTCGTAAACGAAAGGATCTTCAAATCAAACGTAAACGAAGGAATCTTTAACACAAGTCCCCGGCAACGGCGCCAAAAACTGGTTGTGAGTTTTATACACAATAAAATATACTAATAATATTCCAAAAGAGCAATTAAGAACTTTCCTAAAGTCTCCCTTAAGAAAAGCTCACTCTAAAAGATATATATAATATATAATACGTATATTTAACCGGGAAGAATGATCACCCGGGTCGTTTCCCCAACGACTTGTGTAATTGAAACCTTGCTTTAGCTTGGATTATGATTTGAATGAGAGAAAAGATATTTTTGAGTATCTATAACTACTAAATAAAAGTAACAATTAAAATGAACAATTAAAAGCAATTAAACACTTAAACTAATTACGAAACAAAAAAACGCACAAATTAAGCAAATATACTAAAATTAATTCCTAAAAATGCAAACTAAATTTTAAAAAACCTAATTTTAGGACAAAGAAAATTTTAAGAAAAGGAAAAACATTTTTTTTGATTATTTTTTGAATTTATTATGAATTAAAATCTATTTTAATCTATTAAATTCTAGAAAATAGCAAATTAAGTCCTAAAAATTTAGAAAAGTGATTTTTAAACTTAGAAAAGTCTAAAGTAACTTAAAAACTCAGAAAACTATTTTAAAATTAAAATCCTATATTAAAATTAAAAATAAAAGCTCAAAATGAAATTTAAAATCTAAAATGTAAAAATGATTTTTCTGAATGTAAACCTAAAAGTATTTATTCTAATACTAAAAACTATTTTTTTTGTATTTTTAAAAGTTATTTTTGTATTTTTTATTGATTTTTTTAATTTAACTCTACGAAAATCCTAGAAATTAATAAAATAAAGTGAAAGAAGTGAAACATTCCAAGAAAAATCTAAAAATGAAAGCAAGGTTTACTAGAAAAATAAAAAAGATAAACTCAGCTTATAATAAGCTGAGAATATAGCTTGATTTTAGCTACGGCTATATATTACGCTTAAAGCCCAAATTGTGTTTTATCATTAAAATAAAGAAGATATAACCGGATGAGCGAATGAAGCACGAGAAGGTTAACACGTTAGGTTTTCGTAAGATTGAGGTCTGGGTTTCGAGGTTTGGCAGAACCCCTTTTGCACTATTTTTGTTATTGTTAATACTTTTAACAAAAACTAAAAGTTTGGAACCTGAAAAGACATGCAATTCTAAGCAACTATTTAAAAGACAAAAGGAGCTTAAGCTCAAACTCAAAAATAAGCTCTCTAAGAGCTTATGAATATGCTGCTACAGAAAGATACCTTTTAAAGGCTTAAAAACTTAATTTCACTTAAAACATTTGCACACACTTCATTATAAGCTCAATTGTAAATCCAAAAGCTGTTTTAGAATCCTTAAGATGTATATAAGCTAAAAATGACAAGCTAACTTAACAACTAACACTTAAAGTTTACTAAATCTATGGTTAAAAAACAGCAAACTCAGAACTTAACTCTAAAAACTCAAAATCAAGTTAAGCTAAAAACCTTAATAAGCTGTGACATAAGCTGAGCTTTTGGAAACTAGACAAACTACATATAAGCTATTGTTCTAATGCATGAAACCTAAACCTATAAGCTAGGAATCTAAGAATTAAAAACTAAATTCTATACCTACGGTTTTGGTCTTTTTGAGATTTTTGATGGCTTTTAGAAGCTAATGTACCTAGGAAATTAAGCTAGGAATTGTAAAACAAGTCCTAAACTATATTAAGCTATGTCTAATCTATAATCAACTTAAATTTTAGAACCTAAATCCTAAAATTACTAACTAAAATGAAACCTAGAAATGTGACAGCAATGGTAATTTTGATTAACCACTGCTGAGGCAAATGACAATTGTGCAAATCAAAGTTGTAGCAACCAATTTGGTTTCATAACTTGCATCTGATTACCTCAATGAGTGTTAAACAACTACTCACGCAAACACAAGCTCAAAGCCTTAACCAGCTTTAGATCAAATTTAAAACAAAAAAAGGAAAAGAACAAGATCCCTGTGCTGAGATCCCCAAATTAAAGACCTAAGAGCGATTACGCAGTTTAGAAATCTAATCGGCGAAAAAATCTTTACACTAAAGAGCGATTTTAAACACACAAATGAAACTGACTAATAGCAAAAAGCAGCACAAATAAGTTTGACTTAAAAAGTCAATTCTACAAACAACCAAACACCCCTTTTTAGCATGACAGATTCAATAGAGCTTGTGAGAATTAAGCAGGAGTCTCTAATGAGCCAAACCTAAATACCAGGATAACTATTAGCTTAAAACAAGCTTAATAAACATGATTCATTAACCTAATACTTCTAAAATCTATGATCTAGACACAACGCTGACTATATTTTTTTTGGGTTTTTTAGATTTTTAGACAATTTAAACTATAACAAGATCCATACTATATTAAGCAAAAACAGATAATCAACACACTTAATAACTATAATAAAGGTAAATAAGTACTAGGATAAGCAAACAGAAGTAAGCAATTAAGCAAATCTACATTACACAAAGCACTTAAAAAAACTAATTATTAAAGAATACATAATAAAATAAATGAAAAACTTACTTTAAGCCTCAGCTAAACAAAAGCTAAACGTCAATTAAGCAGGCATACAAAGCTCTAGCTTATCCATAAGATAGCTAGTAGAATCCTTAGGATTCCTTCCATGATTGAATCCCCTTCTTATAAGTCCCCAAAACCCATAAGATAAGGGAATAAGCATTTTAAGTTTAGGTAGTTTTAATGACTTGATTCAAATTCAAGCTTATAGACTTAGAAAGGAGCTTTGATAGCGAATGAGAAGATTTATAAAACAGTACTTATAAGCATGAAAGGGAAATGAGTACATAAAAGCTTATGACATATTTATTTCAAAGCAAAACTTAATTTCATTACTTAAAAACTTGATTACAATACTTGAGAAGAAATTACAAAAGCTTTTAAAGAAATTAACGATTACATAAGCTAAAAATTTGAAATTAAGCCAAAAACCTAAAGCTACATACTTGAAAATGTGAAAAGAGATTATCCGTTGTAGAGAGCTGAGTGCATTTTTAATAGCCTCATCAATGAACCTTCTAGTCCATTGCCTAGTTTCCCACCATCCTTCTTAAATCATGGACTACAAATCTCATAATGATTGAGAGTTATTTTGATGGCCGTTAAGATCACTTTGCTAGTCACATAACTCTTGCCAAGCTGGCAATCCTTCGATGTGACGTCCTTGTGCTAGATATGTGAGTATATCTAGTGTAAAAATCATCATCTCTTATGCTTCTTTGAGTTCACGTGGCATTAATGAGCCAATGAGGGTGCTTGATTTGACTAACTTGACCTTGCCATCTTGTTGGAAATCTCTTGAATTGCGTCAAATCACCCTTAATTAAGAAAAGTCTTTGATTTTTGACACTGTGTGTAAAGTTGGACGTTGGAATGAACAGAAAACATGTTCTTGGCGCCATTTTTCTTTTTATAAACCGAAAGGGTACAAACGGGAGTGATTTATTTGGGGAAATTGCAGAGGACTAGTCCTGTCTTTGGTTTATGAAAGTTGAGGTATAAAATCACTTCATTGTGGCAGAATAGCCCCTATTGTTAATAAAAGGGTAATGGGCTATAGAATTGGGCTTTTGTTTTAGCTTATGGAATCCGGGTAGGTTTTTTTGAAAGTTTTAGGTCCCCATTAAGCTTAGGACCATTTGTGTAACTTTTGGAACTTGGGGGACTTAAATGGAAACATTGGGATTTTTGTCTTCTAGTGTTGACTTTGACTGAGGGTTGACTTTTTGACTTTGGCTTCTGGCTCTTGCACACTCTTCCGTTCTCGTATCCGTGTTTGCCCGTTTTTGACGGTTTTCTTGTGATATTTTTCTTATCCATACCTGCACACATAAAACACAAAAACAAGTATATTTTTGCCATTTTAAGTCTGTTTTTTGGTTTATTTTAGGGTCATTTTTTGTGGTTAGACAATATTGGTATTTTACACATATCAAACGGGTTTGGAATTTGTATAGTAGGGCGTGGTGTCGGAGTTGAGTTGGTGGATGTCGGAGTTGGCGGATTAGATGAAGATGACGAATTTTGTAGGTTGTAGAAGAAATCGTTTATCCAATTGTTGGATCAATTCATATTGGCGATCCATGGAAAAGAATGAAAAGATATTTTTAAAAAAATGAATGAATATAAAAATATAGGGAAAATGTTTGAAATGTTAATAAAAAAATGTGAGTTTGTGTATGTATATATAGTGAAAAAGTAGTTCAAAATTTACAAAAAACACCCCTAAAACGGCTACTTTTTGAAATTAGTCGTTCCCAATGGCTAGAATTTAAAAAAATTAAAAATATAATAAAAAATTAAACACCCAAAAACGCGAGACGCGGTATAGCGTCTCGCGTTTTCGTCTCGCGTTTTCAGCGAAAACGTAGGCTGGTGGTACGGCACCACACCCAAAAATGCCACTTCGGGTGTGGTTGGCGGTGGCGTTTTGGCCACGGCTCAAGCCGTGGCGCACCGTACCTGGTGCTCTAAACATTGAAGATTTTCTTGATTGGGTTTCCAAAACAGAAAAGTATTTTGAACTCATGACCTTCCCCGATGACACTCCCAACAAATACGTTGCTTACAATTTAGAGAGAGACCGCCTCATCTTGGTGGGACAACCCTTAAAGACAGGTAGTCCGTCAACGAAAGCAACCAATTTGAACATGGCGCGAGATGAAACGAGTAATGTTTACGCGTTTTCTTCCAGTTGATTACAGCAACTCCTTTATTCACCATATCATAATTTTTTGTTCGCCAATATTCCCGAACCGTAATCCAGAATATTCAAAGAAATTCATCGAACTTGCATCGCGAATCAGTTAAGTATCTGATGCTCAACAAGTTGCGAGGTTAAGCAATTGTCTTCTTTAGATATTCAAGCGATTATTTTCTCCGAACAACTTGGACTCGCGATAAAGCAGGTACGAATGGCATTAAAAGCATAACATACAGTTAGTAAAGGAAAGAATAACTCCAAGTTCAAAAGTAAACCTGATTTAAACCAAAGTTTGAACGAATCAGGTGAAAAGACACAACCACCGAGTTCCAAAGAAGCATGTACTCAGAAGAATAAGTCCATATATGCAAGTACTTCTTCACAGACCACAAAGAAACTGACAAATCCGTATGCCCGACCCGTTTTGGTAACAGTGTTTTAAATGTCAAAAAACGGTCATCTTCCTAACCAATGTCGAGCACATATAAAACAAAAAAAAAAAGCAAAAAAAAAATTAAAAAAGAAAAAAAAAAAAAAAAAAAGAAAGCTGATAAAGTCACAGAACGAGTGAATGTACAAGAAGAATCTGAATGAAGAATTGTTTCATCCTACCGAAGATGATCTTGAGAGGAAGAGGATGAAGAGCAAGACGCTTATTCTATGTTGTCGTAAGATTAATGCTCCCACCAACTCCAAAAAAATTAAATGATACCCAACGACACAAAAATCTTCGAACACATGTAAGATCAATAAGACGTCGCAACATCATCAATGCTGTTGGAAGTAGTGAGAATATCATCTCATGAGATATCGTTAGTCGACTCAAGTTAGCACCAAGGAAACATCCAACACCATACAAGATCGGTTGGATTAAAGCCGTAGGTGAAGTGCGGGTAACTGAACAATGTGAAGTTCCAATCTCTATGGGTAAGTACAAAGACACCGTTTTATTCGACATTGTAGACATGGATGTTTGTCATATCTTACTTGGGCGACCTTGGCAATACGATCTAGGGGTGATACAAAAAGGGAAGGAAAACACTTACACGTTTTCAAAGGATGGTAAAAAAATTCACTTTATGTCCCTTTTCTAGCGAGGATCAACCTAAAAAACTAAAGAGAAAGCAAGCACTATACCTTTATGCTCGAGAGAGCCTTTTTGCTGAGTATGGCATGCCAAGCCATATCGTCGTTTGTTGTTAACGGGACAATAGATAATGGAGAATGAACCACCTAAGCACATGATTTTATTGTCTTAAGGTTCAAGAAACCAGCATGCCAGAACACTCCCGGATGGTCTTATCTATCTCCATTACGAACATTCAACCACCAAATTGGACCTTTGTACCTCAGTGCTAGTCTCCTAAACTTACCTCACAACCGTAAAAGAGTCTAGCTGAGAATAACGACATTTTGCAGGAATAGAAGAGGAACGACTTAGAAGGGTGTCATCCAGAAAAGGCAACAGTCTGTGTACGGTACCAGCATTACTAGTACCAAAGAAGGACAAAAACATAGAGTAGGTGTATACGATAGTCCACGCCATCAACAAAATCACTGTTAAGTATTCGATTTCTCTATTCCTCCTTGATGACATTTAGATATTTTGCAAGGTTCTCAGTATTTCTCCAAAGTAATCTTCATAGCGGTTATCACCAACTTCGAATTCGTCCAGGACACGAATGGAAAACTGCTTTTAAGATAAAAGAAGGCCTTTATGAGTGGCTTGTAATGCCTTTCGGGCTTTCAAACTCCCCGAGCACATTTATGCGGTTGATGAATCAAGTCCTAAAGCCCTTCATTGGAAAATTTCTCGTTGTGTACTTTGATGATATCCTTATCTATAGCCAATGAGGATGAGCATTTAAACCACATACAAGAAGTCCTTAAGGTTTTGCAAGAACAACAGTTATTCGTAAACCTCAAGAATGTAGCTTCATCATACGCACAAGCTACTTTTCTAAGATTCATGTTATGTTGATGGTATCACATGTAGATGATAGAGAATATTAAAGTCATACTAGAATGGCCTACACCTCAGACAATTGGTGATGTTTGAAGTTTTCATGGTTTGGCAACATTCTATCGTCGCTTTATTCGGGATTTTAGTACAATTATGGCTCCAATCACCAAATGCCTAAAGAAAGGGCATTTTCATTAGGGTGACGACGCCGCTAAGAGCTTCTCACTAATTAAACAAAAACTCACATCAGCTCCTGTTTTTGTTTTGCCTAACTTTTAAAAACCATTTGAGTTAGAAACTGATGCTTCCATTATTGGTGTTGGAGCAGTTTTGTCACAAGAAGGGCGTCCAGTAGCATTCTTTAGTGAGAAACTTAGTGAAGCTCGAAGGAAGTGGACCACCTATGAGCTTGAATTTTATGCTTTTGTATGGGCTGTTAAGCATTGGGAGCAATATCTTTTCTAGCAAGAATTTGTGCTTCAAACTAACCATGAAGCATTGAAATATTTCAACAGCCAAAAGTCGGTCAGTCGTATGCATGCTCGTTGGATGGAATATTTGCAATAATTTACCTCCGTCATAAAGCACAAAGCATGCACTAAGAATAAGGTGGCAAATGCTTTAAGTCGACGAGCAACTTTACTTACAACCATGGGAACTAAAGTTATTGGTTTTGATTGTTTGAAGGATTTGTACTCATCAGATGAAGACTTTTCCTAAGTAAGGAAACAAAACAAAATAGGTATTCCAGGTGGGTTATATCCTGTTCAAAATGGATTTTTATTCTTTAAAGATCGGTTGTGCATACCTTGAGGGTCCCTTAGAGAGCACTTAATTCAAGAACTTCATGGGGGAGGTCTTGGTGGCCACCTCGGTCGAGACAAAACCATTAAGTTGGTTGAAGAACGCTATCATTGGCCACAAATCAAGAGATATGTGAATAAATTTGTTAAAAAGTGTTACATATGTCAAATCAACAAAGGTCATACTCAAAACACCGGTTTATACACTCCTCTGCCAATTCCTGAAGCTCCGTAGGAGGATATATCTATGGATTTTGTTTTAGGATTACCACGTACATAAAGATCTTCTGATTAGTATTCGTGGTGGTTGATTGTTTTTCAAAAATGGCGCATTTTCTTTCTTGCAAGAAAACACCAAACGCGTCACATATCGCTGGAATTTTCTTTCGGGAAGTAGTTCGGCTTCATGGGGTGACAAAGATTATTACTTCCGATAGAGACACTAAATTCTTGTCCCACTTTTGGTGCACTTTATGCGACCTTTTGAGAAGTGGCTTGCAATCTAGCAGCATCATTCTACCCCCCAAACTGATGGGCAAACAGAAGTTGTCAACAAGACTATGGTGAACATCATTCGATGCATGTGTAGTGATCGCCCAAAACAATGGGATCTTTGTTTAGCTCCTGCTGAATTTGCTTACAATAACATGGTCAATCGTTCAACGGGTAAAACACCATTTTCTGTTGTGTACCAGAAGCCGCCAAACCACACACTTGATTTGGTTCCTTTACCAAAAATTCTAGGTTACAGCATTGCTGCCGAGAATTTTGCTAAAAAGATTGAAGCTATTCAAGCTGATGTCCGACTCAAACTTGAAGCTTCTAATGCTAAATATAAGAAGGATAAGGACAAGCATCGCATGACCAATATTTATGCAGAAGGCGATCTTGTTATGGTACATTTACAAAAAGAATGCTTTCTAGTGGGCACATACAACAAGTTAAAGAGGAAAAAGATTGGTCCTTGTCGAATTTTGAAGAAAATCAACGACAATGCCTATGTAGTTGACTTACCTATGGACATGGCAATCTCCAACACCTTCAACGTTTCAGATTTGGTTGACTATCATTCTCCTGATGCACATCTTTATCCTAGCGAGAACTCGAGGTCGAGTCCTCTTTAAGTGGGAGAGAATGATGAAGGAGATAATTTGGAAAGAGATTAAGATTTGGAGAACAAGAAAATCCAAGTAAATCTAAAAAGAAATCCAAGTAAATTTGGAAAATATTATTACTTGGTCAACAAGGATTTTCTTAAGTTTATCTTTATTTTATTGATTAGGAAACTTTTAATTTTAGTTGGTTTAGGATTATGATTCTAGGTCTATATAAACCGCGCTCCAGCATTCTGTATTCATTTAGTTTTATTAATAAATCTCAAATTCAACTTTTGTTCTTCTCTATTCGCGAAGTCAAGAAAACATCAGGTTATTTGCGTCTGCAAATTCTCCTGTTCACTAGCGTTTGCTGTGAACTAATCAACCAGCCTTCCACGGTCCTACATCAGTGTGTAAAACGATAATGTATGTTTGTAAGTAAACAATTGATTTAGAGAAAGGTTATATTGGAAACCATCATTTTCTTGGATACTGGGGGACACATCTTAGCCGTCCATCTAAAAATAATCAAGGGGTGAGATTAAATACACTTTTATTAAATTAAAAAAAAATTCTTAAAAAAGCGAAGGGGAATCTCAGTCATTTTACCTCACACCTACCACTTATTCAATCATCCACCCATCCCGACTCTCATACTACATTTTCTCTTACCAAAACACACACTCACACACAACACATAGTTTAACACAAATCAAAAAAATACACACACTAAAAACACACACACGCATCAAAAATCATCCACAAATCGCATCAAAAATGAAAGAAAAAGATATCGATGATGTTGTTGAAGAACAAATCTTAACGATTAAGCTTATATGTGAAGCTTCAAGTAAAAACCGCTGAAATACAAGCTTAACTTCACTAAATCAGGTGTAAAACACTTTCTTTACAAATTTTAATGTTATTTATGGATAAATAGTGAAACCTACTTTTTATAGTGTTTGTGATAAACATATTGTGATTTTTGTTCATGTTATTGTGTTTATACAGTTTATAGTGAAGATGTTTTGATGATATTTTGATATTTATTGATATTATAGTGATAAGTAAGCTTTAGATCGAGTATGTTGATGTT
Organism: Tanacetum coccineum; assembly: GCA_026074375.1. Classification (NCBI taxonomy): domain Eukaryota; kingdom Viridiplantae; phylum Streptophyta; class Magnoliopsida; order Asterales; family Asteraceae; genus Tanacetum; species Tanacetum coccineum. The sequence goes on from BQNB010054595.1 coordinate 30,743, forward strand.
GATGAAGAAAATTGTTGATGATGACGTGTTAGTGAAAAATCACATATGATAAGTTGCCTGAAACAACTGCAAAAACTTATATATTATATCATATATGATATAAGTTAGTTTTTAAAAAGTTAGGTTTTAAGCGTTTATGATATAAAAAGTTAGTTGTGTGTATAATATTATATATGATAATCTGCTTGAAAGTTAACTTATTTACCATTATACTATATCATATATGATTATGTGCTTGAAAATTGAATCAAATCTTCTTATTTATGTAGAGAAGGCAGTTTTCAAGGCATCTTGAACATCACAAGCATCCAAAGGCCCAAGAAGCTCAATGAAGAAGCTCATGGATTTTCTTTTCACTTTCAAAATGTATTCTCCATTTTTTTCTTGTAATCTCCATATGGAGTTTTGGCGTCTACGGACAATTTTGTAAACCATTGGAAACTGGTACAATGTGTTGCTAAAGTGGTTTAACTTTCTTGGTACTATGTCATGATGTTTTATGTTGCAATGGAAATGGCGAAACATTTGCGGATGTGATTTTCGATATTATGTCTATTTTGTATAAGTTTTATTGCACACATTCATAATCACTTGTAAATAAAAGCATTAGAACAAAAAACATGTTATTATTGTTTAAACATCAAGTATGATGGTTTGATAAATTATTGATGATCATGTTAAATCATATATGATTTTTAAAAGAAATCACATATTATAGTTTGCTACTAACTTGTAAAATACAAATATCACATATGATATATAATAGATTCACATTCATGTAAGATCCAAATCAACCAAAATCAAGTAAAAGAGAATTTTTAACACTTGTCCATATAAAAATCAAACATTAAACAGATTACTTTCAAATATCACATATGATAATTGTAATGAAAAGAAAAATAATGTAAGATCATATATGATTTCCTAGCACATCACATGTGAAAAAAATGAATCAGTTTGATGGATTTATCATTGAATCAACAAAGTCTTCTTATTCTTGAAACAAGTCTTCTTCTTCTTGAAACCAGAGTATCAGCCTTGTTCTTTTATAAAGTCAGTCTCATCATAGATTTTTTGCACATATCTGTAAGCAGAAAGCAAGAAATTAAAAAAATAAAAATGAAAATATAAATAAGCTGTTTCATGACAAAAAGCAAAAAAACACATATGATATCACATATGATATCACATATGATATATCCAATAAAACAGACTATGTGATATCATATGTGATATCACATATGATAAATCCAACAAAGTGAAAATACTCATATGTTGAGTTCCATATGATACATCAAACAAAATAATAAGTCCAATTATAAAATCACATGTAACCCCATGCTAAAAATCACATTTGATTTATTTTCTATATCATACTTAAAAAATACTGATTATTGCTAACTAATAAGTGTAAAAAATAACCAGCGTAATTAAGTTATATCAATATACTTATTTCAATCAAATGCTAAATAATAAAGTGATTCAGATAATAAAAACTAATTAATATTACAAACCATTATCTCACACTACTAATCATCATCCTCTAATATCATAAACTTATTCATCTATACTATATTCTCCCTCTAAATCATAAGCTTATTCACATTGAAATCACCTAAAAAAGATAAAAATAACCAGATCTGATGAAATAGGCTAATAAGTTGATTATAATTCAGCAACAATAAAATCAATCACGGTAATTATTCATATGCTTATTTTCCTTAAGTCTCCTCTTTAATTTATAATTATACACTACTTACCTCGCTTTTCTTGAATGAAAATCCATAAAACCCTACACTATATCATCAAAATTAACGCTAATAAGCCTATACTTATTCAATTGCAATAATTATTTACAGATAAATCTTCGTTCAAATAAGTTCGAATTATTAAGATCGTAAATTAGTAAGCTTATACACTCATCAAATAAGCTCTAAATAAATACAGATCTGAACATGCTGTTAATCAACTGAATAATGATATTAATCGACTTCAAAATAAATCACCTGTGTTTATTCGTTGATGATGTTTTAGCGACCTTATACATTACGTTGATGATGATTGCCTAGTGATGCCGTATCGCGTGCTGTCGAGTTTGGTGATTAGAGATTCGAATTAGAATTTGTTGAGAGGTTTTGGTCACTCAACTTGGAATATGAGAATTAAGGATCTGATGAGTCTGAAAAACACATGTTTTGTGTGTGTTTTGAATAAAGAGTAAGTATTGACGCTCCTGTATTTTTTTTTCTTTATATAGTTGACTAAAGTACCCTCGTAGTGTAAATTTGAGGTATAATCCTAACCGCTCGATCTAATGTAATTGATGGTGAGGATGAGTCCCTCAGTATCCAAAAAAACTTTGGTATCCAAATGAACCTAAATCTATTACTGTTTACTATAAGTTATTATTATAATTTTTTTTAACAAACTTTAATTAATTAGTAAAATGTAAAATTGCATTTTACAAAAGATAAGAAACGTCATAATATAACGATTCTTATTTCTTAAAACTGTTTGTTACTTTTTTTCAAGAGACAAAATTTTCAGAGTTGTGACGTTGTTTTGGGAGTCAATAGTCTATCTTATTATTAGCAATATAAAATAAAATTGTAAGTATTTTCATGCCCTTTAGATGGTTGACAAATGCTCTTATCTATATTTAAGTTTTGTTATTCTTGCACTCTATTAAACTTACGATTACCCTTAATCTAGTTACAAATGTCTGTTTGGTTACCTGATTTTGCATACGTTGAAATGAAAATGACATGTGATGTGCTGTTTGCGTGTATACGATTCGGGAAAGAAATAATGGATTTGACTAAAAAACTCATTCCACTATAAGTTGAATAGGTTTTGGTAGAAAACATCTACTTTTTTCCTTCATTATTTTTAATCACATATTTATAACTTTTCTCTTATACAATTTCTATCTCTTTTCACTTTCATCACATATTATTTTCAAATTCATTATTAATTTATGAATTATATAAGTTTTTATATAATTAGTTACTCTCTCTTCAATTTCTTTTATATCAAACTCAATCTAAATTCGATACCAATCTCATATACAAACCAAACACATCATTATTTATAGAAAAAGATATTTTAAAATAGCAAAAAAATAAAATAGTTGTTTTTATAGTGTGACAACTAAATTTTTTCCATGTTAACATTTAACTAATAACTTGAACGTTTACTTTGAACACGTACATACTTGATTTTTATGTATAACCGTTAAGTTATCCAGCGTATAACGATAAACGTATTTAAACACATTTCGACTCTAGACTAAGTTTAGTCTACGTTTAATTAGCACATTATCATTCTCAAGAGCATGCTTTACAAATCATTTGCATACGGTTTTACAATAACTTGATTTTTATGTATAACCGTTAAGTTATCCAGCGTATAACGATAAACGTATTTAAACACATTTCGACTCTAGACTAAGTTTAGTCTACGTTTAATTAGCACATTAACATTTAACTAATAACTTGAACGTTTACTTTGAACACGTACATACTTGATTTTTATGTATAACCGTTAAGTTATCCAGCGTATAACGATAAACGTATTTAAACACATTTCGACTCTAGACTAAGTTTAGTCTACGTTTAATTAGCACATTATCATTCTCAAGAGCATGCTTTACAAATCATTTGCATACGGTTTTACAAATTTTACGTACGTCTTCCATATTCGCATTATATTACATGCATCCATGCACAACATACCCAATACCACCACCACCTTTGAGGTACTATATCAACAAGTATTTTACACTTAAAAATCACTTTTTCATCCCCCTCTTTAACCTCTAAAAACGGCCCCTTATAAGGTTATATACCAACATTTACTTTATGACTTGAAAAACTTCATTTCCCTTATCATAATAATTTAGTTTGACTTACGTTGTTTCTCCGTTTCTCGTTAATTTTAGGTGTAACCTCAAATTTCGCGTTTTAAACAAACGCTTTTATGAAATCATGAATTAGTAGTTTAAAATAAGTTTATTTTACTTATTTGAGATTTTTAGATGGGTTTTTGTAACATTTCTCATTTTCATGTCATTGTACGACTCCAGTAATGACCACTATCTATTTTAGTCCGATACGCGTTTACTTTTAATATTTACTGTTAGGATAAATCGCGTAGACTAAAAATAATCAATGAATGTAAACGGTCATCAAACAAATTAAGGTTTACATCAACCAAGTAAGAAATAATTATTAAGAAGATAATTATGTACTTTGGGTATTTTATTTCTATTGGTCACGTAAAAGGGGTTACGTTTCGCGATGAAATACATTTGGACACACCCCGGAAATACTTAGACTTACCTAGACTTAAACCAATACTCACTTTTAACCCGTAAACACCAAATTTGTATAATTATTTTGTGTACAAGTCAAAAGGCCGAATAAAAATTTGTTTATCACCATAAACAAATCGTCCCATGTGGATTTCTAGCTAATAAAAAAAAATCAAACTAAGGATCCTTAAAGTACTAGTACTAATCCTAGGTAATTAATATGTGTCCTAATGGTCTCCTAAAGGGCTAATACACAATGGACAATGACTTGCTTGATTCCCTTGCCTTGGCTAACCGCGACATATGCATGTATATGCACAAATCTTTGAGATTTTCCTAATCTAACAAAATCTTGTACATCATGCAAGTCATTAAGAGTGGTACTTGGGTGGTTTAGCCTAAAACCATGAGTGAGTAACTAGAAACACCAAAAACCACTTCCTAGGGCACGGTTTGGTTTTGTTTAGGGCTAAAAGATGTAACTAAGCTTATTGCCTATAAATACACACTCACAACTACACTTAATACATTTCTAAACTCTCAAAACTCTCTCACTAAGATAAACTTCTTTTTTTCTCCTTATCTTATTCGGCTTACATCAAACCAAATCCATACATGACCCACATTTCATTCTAAAGACACAAAGTGCACTTAAGTTAGCATACAAGGCTGTTAAGAAGTGTACGCGAGCTAAGGGTCGGGTATACCAAGCTTTGAAGCTTAAGATTATACACGTTTGGGTGTATGCGAGTCGGGTTTACGTCTAAACTTACCATCAAGGAGACTAGGACTCTTGTAAGTCACTACACCACTCGTATTATTTTGTCACTTTGTTTACTAGTTATAGTGTCGCGTTAACATGTAAAGGTTACGCCGAGCGAGAACTTAGTCAAAGTAACTACAAGCTTACATGTTTCACGCATAAATTATGGGTACATGCGACCTTGTGTATGAGGGAACCTATACGTGAACACTAAGACGTACCAACGAATTTCACGAAAGTTATGCGTAAACTTTTATTGTAAACGTGACGTAGTGGTGTGGAAACATATATACGACATTAATGAACGTTTGCATGTTATGGATCGCGATTAGGAAATGCTAGACACCTTGTTTTGGTACTAGGCGATTTAACGAAACCATACGAGACACTAATAAACCATTCGGACCCTAACTAGACTTCGCGACCCATCTTCGTGGGACCCACAAGTAACAATAAGCTCACAATAAGCTTGGACCGCTTATTGGTGGCCTTATGAGTACTCAATGAGCTTATTGAACCTTAATGAAATTAATGGACTCAAAAGGAAATAACCTAAAAGCCTAGGAGGACTATCGGGTCTCGTTTAGGCCCAATAGGCCCAACAGTAGGCTTATTGGCTTATCGAATAAGCTGAATAAGCAAACTGACCTTCTATGTGCTTAACGGACTAAAACAAGATTATTGGACCTCAATGGGCCGAACCAAATAGATTCAAAACCTTAACGGGCCCAATGAGGACCGTTAAGCCAAAAATAAGCTCGATGAGCTTATTAATAAGCCAAACCAAATGTTGTAGCTTGAATAAGCTTAACAAAGGCCTTAGTACTTTTTAAAACTAAAACGGACCTTTAGAACACTTAATGGACCTTGATGGGCCCGATAAGGCCCATTAAGCCATAATAAGCTCGTTAGAGCTTATTTATAAGCTATGGCGGCTTATATGGGTTATTTTAACATAATTAAACATATTGCCACTTGGTGGGATTTAATTGGAGTAACTAATATACTACCAGTAGGAACGACTATAACTACCAGGAGTAACTAATATACTACCAGTAGGGACGACTACAACTACCAGGAGTAACTAATATACTACCAGTAGGAATGACTACAACTACCAGAAGTAACTAATATACTACCTGTAAGAACGACTATAACTACCAGGAGTAACTAATATACTACCAGTAGCAATGACTATAACTACCAGGAGTAACGATGAATACATTATTTCTAACACGTATGCACCATCACACAAGTGATAACAGTTTATATAAGCTAGCAATTTATTGCAGTTTATACATTGAGTCTTTAGCCTAAATTTGTAGACTAAGACTGGCCGTATTTACTTAGGTATTTGACGGTGTGATTAATACTTGGATATCTATTATCAATTTCCAGAGTACTATTTACTGAGGTGAGTTCATAGCCCCATGTTTTAATGTTATTTAAATGATTTACATCTTTGGGGTGAGAACATGCTTTGTTTTACAAATTGGACGCAAGTGTACATTTTATACAACGATCACGTGTTTGCCTAAGTAGCGATAACCCATCGAGCCCTTTATCATGAACTGTTAGTTGCATTGTTGTAGTTGGGAACTGCATTGTGTGAGCGCGAATGTTATTGATAGATCTATTCGGGATTGACAATCCCCGTTCGGGTGACTAGCTATCACTGGGAACGAACGCTATAACATGTCGAATTTGGGATGTTTCCGGTTAGAACATTATTCAGGGGAAAATACTGGCAACTTATTTGCATTCATACATGTCAAGCTTCGGTGTCATGAGCTTAATCACTTTTTATGATGAATGCATGTGTTGCTAAATCATACACTTGGAAATCTTGCGGTCCTACCATTGATTTACATAAACCTATGAATTCACCAACTTTATGTTGATGTTTTAAGCATGTTTTTCAGGTCAATAAGGCACGAGGTGCGATGATACATTGGAAGTCAATAATTGAAGAGTCAACACTTAAGATTTGGGGTCTTATTACATCTTGGGGACAATTGTTATAAACCGAAATCTTTATTTATATTGTTGAACATTTTGAAGCCATGGGCTTATGTAACAAACAAGTATTTTGTTAATCCAATGTATCTTTTTCAAACGACACGTTTAGTGGTCGTTCTCATATCTTGTGCTATTGATCCAAAAATGTAACGCCCTCGAATGTTCAAACATTCCGCTGCGTGCTCAGATTTGAGGGTGTTACAGATTGGTATCAGAGCCAAGGTTATAGAGAACCAGGTCAAAAGGTTTTGTCTGGACTATAACCATTTTCAAAACTGTTTTCACAAATGGGATTTGCGAGGGACATACATGCATTACTTGTTTACATCTAGCGCATATATGCTTACATGACATGCATTGCTTTAGCATTAGTAGGGTACTAAGTGCTTACATGATTAATATACGTGTATATAAATGATATTACGTATATTACTATAAGATCTTTATTATTAAAGCTTACAGACATATCATATCGATCCTTCCTATAAGTAATACTTATATAAGTTATTTTGCTTTTTGCAGTAATCATGTCTTCTGCGACATCTGCTGTTACCTACACTTCCGTCTACACCGACTCTGAGCCCGGCAGAGCCTTCTGGGGAGCCGATGATGAGGAGGTATCTGAGGGAGGCATTCCACGGGTCATCGTATTAGGATACGACGGACTCCCGATACAGCCAGTAGCCCCACCATCACCGGATTACATACCAGGCCCAGAGGATCCACAGACACCGCTTGTCTGGCTTGATAACGTGCATAATAGCATACTGCTTGCACAATATCTGGTCTACTGGAGGTCAAATACATGAGTGACCCGATCATACTACGATATCGCGTTTTATCAATGGGTGTTCCACTCAAGTCTGCATCCAGTTTAGGTTTAGTAGCCATTGGAGTACCAATGCTATCACATTTATCCATCCCATGCTTTTTAAGTATTTTCAAAGTGTACTTGGCCTGATTGATGAAGATACCTCATGGGGATTAGTGGATCTGAAGTCCTAGAAAGAATTTCAGTTCCCCCATTAAGGACATCTCAAATCTACTGTGTATTAATTTTTCAAATCTTTTAGAAAATTTTGGGTTTGTGGATCCAAAAATAATGTCATTGACATAAATCTACACAATTATAATGTCCTCCCCGTATCTTATCGTGAATAAAGTAGGGTCAATGGTACCTTTAGTAAAACCTTTGGACATCAGGAAATTTGAGAGTTCATCATACCAGGCTCTAGGAGCTTGTTTCAATCCATATAGAGCTTTCCATAGATGGTAAACTTTCTCTCGATGATTAGAATCAACGAACCCATCTGGTTGTACAACATAAAATGTGACAACCCGAGAATTTCCGTTCAATAAAGTAGCCGTATCCGTGTAGAAATTTGAATTTTTAAAAGTTTCGTTAAGCTTTTCCGTTTAACCAGGAAGTTATTTCGTATTATCTGAGAATCATCTCCGGGAGCGAACCAGAGCACCAAACCTTGTAATATTTTGGAAATAGCCATGTTTTTATGTTTTAAAGCAATATTTAAAATTTCGTAATTTTTTGTGTTACCGTTACTCGTTTCGTTATTTGCGTGTTACGCGTTTCTAATCTATACTTTGTTGTGCATGCATGCTTGGAAATTAATTCATCAA